>WOGR01008530.1:0-11799 GCA_015342045.1 Leptinotarsa lineolata | reverse complement strand
CCCTGTATATTAGATTATTATTTTAAAATACGGTAAATTAACATCAAAAATCAACGTGTTTCAGGATTATTTCTTAAAATGACCTGTTTAGCTAAAAGTGAATTTGTTCCATACTTTACGGACACAGTGTATAGTCAAGAGATAAGGGAATTTTACCCAATTCTAAGAATCGGTGTGAAGGCAGCCATGGGTTTCAGCCACGAATTGGGGGAATTTACCGTTAACGGAAAGGAGTGCGCTAAGTCACCATTGGTCGTTAAAATTAATAGCTAGCCATGAAAATTTGTCTTTACGAACAATAATTTCATGGCCAGCCATGGAAAATTCCACATGAAACAATAGTTTTCAACTTTCTCAATGATACCTTTAAATTCCTCGATTTTGTCGCGGAAAAGTACACCCCCTGCAACACCCTCCGTCATTTTGATTAAAAAAATCATTTTTCGGAAAAATTGGTGCTGCCGGGAATATTTCCACATGAAACGAAGGAATTCGGCGTATTCTATAATACCTATATGGTCCTCGATTTTGTCGCGGAAAAATACCCCCCTGCAACCCCTTCCATAATTTTGATTTGAAAAATCATATCTTTTGGAAAATTAGTGCTGCCGGGAATATTTCCACATAAAACGAACGTATTCTGTGATACCTATACAGTCCTTGTTTTTGTCGCGGAGAAATACACCCCTTGCAACCCATTTCATCATTTTGAATTAAAAAATATCTTTTGGAAGGTTAGTGCTGCTGTGGATATTTTCGCATAAAACTAACGTATTCGACGTATTCTGCATTCCCTTTCATCATTTTGAATTGAAAAATCATATCTTTCGAAAAATCAATGCTGGTGGAGATATTTTCACATAAAACGAACGTATACGACGTATTCTATGATACCTGTCTGGTCCTCGATTTTGTCGCGGAAAAATACCCCCCCTGCAACCCCATTCATCATTTTGAATTTAAAATCATATCTTTTGAAAGATTAGTGCTGCTGGGGATATTTTCACATGAAACGAACGTATTTGACGTATTCTGTGATACCTATACATACGGTCCTCGATTTTGTCGCGGAAAAATACACCCCCAGCAATCCCATCCATCATTTTGAATAAAAAAATCATATCTTTTAAAGATGTAGTGCTGCCGGGAATGTTTATTTTCACATAAACCGAAGATATTCGGCGTATACTATGATATCTATATGGTCCCCGACTTTGTCGCGGAAAAATACACCCCCTGCATAGGTATCACAGAATACGTCGAATACGTTCGTTTTATGTGAAAATATCCCCAGCAGCACTAATTTTTCAAAAGATATGATTTTTCAATTCAAAATGATGAATGGGGTTGCAGGGAGAGGCTTTTTCGCGACAGAATCGAGGACCATATAGGTATCATAGAGTACGCCGAATACCTTCGTTTCATGTAGAAATAATTCCAGCAGCACTAATTTTCCAAAAGATATGATTTTTTTAATCAAAATGATGGAAGGGGTTGCAGGGGGGTATTTTTCCGCGACAAAATCGAGGACCATATAGGTATCATAGAATACGCCAAATACCTTCGTTTTATGTGAAAATATCCCCAGCAGCACCAATTTTTCAAAAGATATGATTTTTTTATTCTAAATGATGATAGGGGTTGCAGGGGGTGTATTTTTCCGCGACAAAATCGAAGATCATGAATACGTCGAATACCTTCGTTTCATGTGGAAAAATTCCCGACAGCACTAATGACGGTGGGGTTGCAGGGGGTGTAGTTTTTCGCGACAAAATCGATGAATTTAAAGGTATTATTGAAAAATTTGAAAACTATTGTTTCATGTGAAAATTTCCATGGCTGGCCATGAAATTATTGTTCTAAAAGACAAATTTTCATGGTTAGCTATGAATTTTAACGACCAATGGTGACTTAGCGCACTCCTTTCCGTTAACGGTAAATTCCTTCAATTCGTGGCTGAAACCCATGGCTGCCTTCACACCGGTATTCTAAGATAGGTGGGGTGTTCATAGACGTAAAGACGAGGTACATACGTGGCACAGACTTTAGTCTGTTACGCGTCTTTCCTATGTAAACAAATGTAACAAACAAAGTCAAACTGGAAAAACATTTAAAGCACAAATAAATGAACAGTTTCCAGAATGGAAAAATGAATTCAACATATGCTAGTAATCATGTCCTAAAATTCTCAATATGTATGAACGATCAGATCGATTTCAATCTGCAAAAATTAATAAAAAACTTTTTTTGGAATTTAATTTGCTTGGTAATAATAAAAAATTACCTGGTATGAAATGAAATATCTCAAAATTTCTTCCTTTCATAGATTTGGGCTGAAATGGTTATTGATAAAGCAAGTGACAAAAGCATTAGAATAACTGCCCTGGATGCTAATGGAGAAGTTAAAGTTTTTCTTATAATGGTGAGTAGGTAGTCATTTATTTATTAAATAATATATCTATACAGATCTTGCGGTCTAATTACATGAAAAATATGCAGGTACTTGCTTAACAGAGTATTCCTGTCAACAGGAATGTGAAGCATCAGCAAGTTATGCAAAAGAAATTAAGATCTAAATTGAAGGGGTTATATTTTATTAGGAGTGTTTAATTTTTTGGTAAAGAAAGTTTTTGGCTTTCTACTACTCCATCTTAATACAAAAAATGTAGGAAGGAAGCAATCATTTTTTAAAAAATGAAATAACACTAAACATAGATGTGTAGATAATTCAAAGATGTAATGTAATATATACAGATTACCAACTATAGACCTCTTCTCAGAAAAACTGGTATATATTTTAAAGTGGTTCCAAAAAATTTAATTCCAACAACTATACTTATCTAGTAGGAGCTTTCAATGTACATTTTAATAACAAAAATTATATACGCAATCAAAGGGTAATTCAGCTATTTGATTAATGAAGAAACTATTAGGGAAAACTGTCTAGATATCATTTCCAGTACCTTTGAATCTGTTAGGGGCTTCAAATGTTATTATAGCATTTTCCGATCACCCTCCAAGACTAATAGCTCATGTAGAGTAGAATCAAGTAAGGCTAATGGAAAACTAATGAGAAAACATAACCCAAAAAAATATCAAATCATTTGATAATTTTCTATCAAAGGAAAGCTGGTCTGTGGTATGTTCTGAAGTATCTCATAAGCAAGATATTTTTGTGAATCATCTAGAGATGCTGATTGAATTTTATGAATTGTAGCATTCAAAAAAAAATTAACAGACTTGAATAGAATGATTTTAAAGGATCATTTCATCGGTCCTCTTCGAACGATCCATCTATCAAGAAAAGTTTCGTTCAAATTCACAAACAGCAAAATTAAAGTGAGGAGGTAACTCAAGTGGTGGATATGCCAACACTTTGCAATTATAATGTACCCTATATTCAAGAATGACTGTTGTGGGATTGACAGTTTCTTGTGATAATGTATATTTCTCCTGTAAGATTTTGAAGTAGAAAAAAAAGCACAGCCGCCATACATTCAGCCCTGATGTTTGATTTAACAAGGTGTTGTGTGTCTTATGGACTAAGTGTAGATTTTTATCAGATCAATACCAACAGTTATGTTGATCAACAGTCCCATAAAAAAACTAATATTCATCTGAAAAACGGATGGTTGAAACAATAAATGCAGTTATTCTCAATCGATAAACTAAACTAGTAAAATCGCAAATGTCTCTCAAAGTCACATTTATTTCATTCATTTTCAATAGGAATTTAATACAGGTGAAATTCATCGGATTTCAACATTCTCAGAATGCTTGTAAGGCTTACGCTAAAAACTAGATAATTGTCCTAATTTATCGTAGAATCAATACTGTCATGTGAAAAGAACACAAGGCAACAGAATATAAAAATTCACCTCACTGGGTGCATTGCCAATAAGGGGGAGATCAGTCTGGACATCAACATTGCCTGAAAACTACGAGGTTTGTCTGAAATGTTTACGACCTCAACATAAAGATAACAACACTCATAAATAAAAGCTAGTAAATTTCGTTGTTCATCTGTTGAGAGTTACTCACCAAAGTTTCAACCATTTTGGACGCGCAGTTATGTAACAGTCGTTTGAGTGAGTTGAAGTGAGTGTTTTTATGAAAATGTCATTAAATTTGTTTTTGAAAGGCATTACGTCTACACAAATCAAAGATGAGTTGATTTCTGTGTATGGGGACTCTGCACCATCACTTGCCATGATGAAATTTTGGGCAGCTGAATTTAAACGTGGTGTTAAGAGCTTGGGAGATGATGAACGTTCGGGACGTCCAAAAACCAACTACCGATGAAAACATCGCCAGAGTTCACCAAATGGTGCTAGACGACCGCCGAATTAAAGTGACAGATAGCAGAGGTTATGAACATGTCAAAAGAACGTGTTTGTTACATATTATATCAACATTTAGGCATGAAAAAGCTTTCCGCGAGCTGGGTGCCGCGTTTGCTCACGTTAGACACAAAAACTTGTTCGAATTAACATTTCTAACACTGTTAGGCACAATAAATCCGAGTTTTGGCGCCGATTAATTACTGGAGATGAAATTTGGATACACCATTATACGCCCGAAACAAAAATACAGTCCGAACAGTGGACTGCAAGAAAGGAACCGGCTCCAAAAAAAGCATAAACTTTTTTCGGCTGGGAAAGTGATAGCGACTGATTTTTGGGATAGTCAGAACTTGCGTAAAACGGCCACATTTGCAGAAAAAAATCAAGTTAGACCAATGTAACGCACCGTCTCACACCTCAGGGTTGTCATGGCGAAAATCCATGAATCATGGTTTGAACTGCTTGACCATCCGCCTTACTGACCAGACCCTACGACTTCATTTTGTCCCCTGATCTAAAAATTGCTCTCGGAGGACAGAGAATTTTGTCAATTTCAGAAGCAATCACCTTCGTGAACAATTATTTTGCAGAGAAAATGTCGAGTACTATTTGGATGTATTACAGAGATGGGAGCATCGCTGGGAGAAGTGTGTAGAGTTAAGAGGAGAGTATGTTGAAAAAAAATCTAAAAAAATGTATCTTTGTTAGATTGGAAACTTTTCAGACTACCCTCGTACATCCACCAATCAAGAGCAAGTGGACACCTCAAGAAAACGGCCTTGTCACAACCTACCCCATTCCTACAGCCCAAGATATAGGAGTTGAAGTGATCCTCAATAGCAAACCAAGTCCCAACGCTCTCAGAGACAGAGTAGATACTGAGATATAGAAAGCTGAACATAGTATCAAACAATAAAAACAGCGCATTCTCACTGAAGTAATGCACAAGTGATTTCAGGGAGTGAATAGACTGAAAAAAAAAGTATCCGAAAATCAGTATTTTACTGATTATAATGGTACAGGGCTTGAATTCAATCCATAGTTACAAATATTCCTGTCTCACAACAGGTGGTAAAGTGAAACAAAATATCATGTCGTTTCAGCTTTGGAATGCTTCGATTTTTCATGTGGCCCAAAACATTTCTACGAAGTCCCAACTAAATACCAGCAAAAATCTAAAATTGAAAGAACTGTAAAAACATTTATTATAATATATCAACTTGATATATGTTAAATATTTCATTATGTTGTGAAGAAAGGTGAAAGCACTCTTTGATCTCACCAAATATTGGAAATACAGAAGCAGGATTCCTCCAGATTTTAGATAAATACTATTATTACAATCTGTTACCGAATTTAGGATGTATTATTTATATATCATATATGTTTTAATCCACAATTTACCTGACGAATCTACTAACTGATGATTTTTTTTGTTTTCTCCACAGAGTACCATTGAAGATTCCAATAAATTATATAATAATCTTCTCTCTCGCCTAGAAAGGGAAATATCCTCCCAAAAACGAAAAAAGGTACATACCCATCGAGAGTGATTTGAAAAGCAACTAACTTGACAGCATTTTGAATATACATACAAAAATTTATAGCAGCGTTTTGTGATTGGTAGATTATTCTATCAATGGTGAATTGTGTGTTGGAAATCTGATGTGCAAGTTTCGATACAAAGCCCTGTACCTGACAGAATGCACTGTAAAATCTACTCTGTACTGAATTACCAATTTGCTGGAGTTGAAGTACTATATTTATTATAAAGCATTATTTGGAACTTGTTACTTTATTGGATGTAAATTTATAGGTTTGATGGTGAGTCAAATGTTAGAGTTATGATAAAGTTTTTCTCTCAGGTATAGACTTAAGTACTTTTATTGTCTGTTCGTAATTGGTAATTCAGAAATATGTACAGTTCATTGGAATATTGAATCCACTAATGGTAATATGACAGTCAGATTTCAAAAGTATATAAACACATGAATTTTCATTTTGTAAATTTCATTATCGAATGTGAATGTTATATTTTGGCTTATACCTTCACTAGCCTTATTTGAATGTATGATTTATTATATTTTGTAATTCTTAGGCAATAAACTGAATTTTAACGGAATGATTAATTATATCTTGACCTGGGTCTATCATAAGAATCTAAGTTTAATTTTTTTTTTCATTTTAGTTTTCAGAAAAAATCTATCCTCTGCCTTTTAGTATGAATTTTCAATAAAACATTCCAGAAAGATAATAGATCTTGTGAAGAAAAAAAATAATTAAAACTGATAAAATCAAACTATATCATTTCATAGTTTTTTTCAAGTTTAAATTACTGCCTCTTACAATTAAAATTATTTGACTCTAGAAGACACTTCACGTAAAATAAAAATATATTACTCACGTGATATAAAAGTCCAAAAAGTCAAATTTCCCATGAAGAAAAAACCTAGGCTAAGAGCAAAGACACATTAAAAAATGGAAGTAAAGTGCAGTTTCTAGACATGAAAAGAAGAACAAGTTCAATTCAAGCTTGGGTTGCAGCAGAAAAAAAATGTTTCACGAAACGGTGTAATAGAAAAAAAGTAAAACGCAGAATAGATCACGAAGCAAGTCTATCGATTGGAACAACAAAAATAATAGTGTAGTAGCAGAGGGATGAATACTATTTCTTCTGGTATTCATGACGAACTTGTCCAAAACGCTGTGTAAAAGCTATTTTCCGTGTTTGTTGCTTGTGGTTTTTAGATTTTTGTCTTGCATGTGATCTTTGTTTCGAAAAGACCCAATTGCTTGATAGAACTCCGAGCTACTACTCAATATAAATTCAGAAACAATTGCAACCGAAAAGAAGAAGAAATTACCATAAACAAAATCTAGCTATGTGCTCTCAATTGCACATGTATCAGGTCATTCAATTTATTTACTAGGAACGAAGCCCTGCCCACCACCAATGGAATAAAAATAGGAACCCAAATCATTAAAGTAGTACAATTAGAGTACTCTGTCTGATCTCATCACCTTTGTTAATGTATATTACAGTCATAGACGAAACGTCAGGCATAAAACCTGCAAATCAAGGCCAACAAATACTTAGAATAGTTTTGACACAGATAACTGGACGTGAAATTTCACATTCTTTCCCCAAAATAAATTATAAATTAAGTCATGAAAAATAGTCCTTGGGTAGGTATCCACAATATTCACACAATTATATTAATTACTTTTCTGTGTCCATTAAAACTATAGAGATATGTAGATCATACACAAGTTTCTTTCAGATACAAACTGGAAAATAAATGAAGATTGAATTTCATAAAAATCACTTTTTTCCATTTGGTTTGAACTCCAAACATTCATTCCGGAATTGAATCAGATATCATTTATATATAGGAACGTTACACAAGGTATATAGATAGATAGATATTCATTTCATCACATTAATTACAAAATGTACAATAGTGATAAGTCAAACTGACAAGAAAAACAATAGTTGCAGTTTATACAAACTACATCTAAAATGGTTATTTCTAAAATTTAAAAACAAAAACTAACATATTAGAAGATTAATGTTTCACATTTCAAACTCTTCGGTAGAGTAGAAACAGTGCCTCAATAGTGAATGCTTAACTCTAGTTCTGAAACAGTTATCTCAAATCAGTAATGTCTGTTGGTTTTTCATTGTATAAACGTAAGTTGGTTGAATTTCGAGCTGATAGATCCAGTCGATAAAATTGAGGCCTCAATTGTGTACCTCTTCGAGTTGGGTAATTATGAGTCAGCATTTGTAGGTATTTATAAAATATAGTAGAGTATGAAAAAACATGGCAAGGGTGGAATTTTGAGTTCTTGAAACAAAGAACCATTGGCTAGGATACGGATTTTTTTTTCATAAGAAAGGCTTTATTAGCATGTGATGACTAACCCCATAAAAGTATGCCATATGTTAGGTTGCTGTAAAAAAGATAAAAGTAAGTCTGTCATACCATACTTTGACCAAGATACATTTTCAGCCGTCTTAGTAGGAATTTCTGAATAGGAAGAACGTAAGAAGCGTAGCAAAAATATAATAACAAATGTGAGTCTACAAAAAATAAGACACAGAGGATTTTAGACGGAACCGATAAAGTACAACGTTTACTTTCAGATATTCAACTGCTTGATCGTTGTTAAGGTATTTAGACTGGGAAAATTTGATCCAAATAAAATAAGATTAGTGAAAGTGATATTTAATACAGAAAAGGATGCAAAGCAAGAATAAATTGCCAGGTAATGTTAAGGTGTTTTTTGATCAAAAAAAGATTCAAAGGGATTATTACAGACATGTTAAAGATAAACTTAAAGAGATGGTAGAAAATGGTGATACTTCTAAAACTATAAAACATGTGAACTCTGTCCCTTAAATTGTTGAGAGTAAACATCAGCGCGTCACACGAAAGACCCGAATTCTTACACCCCCTGCGCAGCAAAGGTTTATTTGCATATATCTATCAAGAGTGGGAGTGAATATAATGTACTCGATGAACATTGGCAACACCACTCCTGTCCATTGTGGATTACCCCATTTAGATTTCCGTATTTTAGATCAGTAGCACGGATATTCGCCCTAACTACGGCCGATTTATTTCAACGTTTGTTTTTCAATGTTATTGTTTGAGGATGATGAAAACCAAGTTTTTAATAGTAATGTTTGAATAGGATAGCGACTGATGAATATGATTTCAATTGTTGATATGGCGGGAATTCGGTCGAAATATTGAAGAAAGCTAGTTGTTAAATAGTCGACGTTTCGAAACTTATTTTATCATCTACAGGACTCTGAAGTATAAGAACAAAAATATACATTTTAAAATGGAATTTTCAAACAGGATTAAGAAAAAACAAAAATAAATTATGTGATATAACAATCGTTAAAAAAACGGTATACAGAAAAACAACATTGATTAGTACTTTCATTTAGAGTGGTTTTCCGAGTTCAAAATGGTTGAAACTAAATGAAATCGACATAAAATATAAATGAATGTACAAGTTAACAAAAGATTTGACACAGACACATAGAAATGAACAAACTGAATTATCGAGGAATCGGTTCTTTCTTGTATATAAAAAAAGCTATTGATAGAAATGATGAAAAAGTTCTCTGCTAATTAGCTGATTTACTATTTATGTTTAATGTTTTCTATCAAATTCAAATACGAGGTGTTTAACTTTTCAATATATATCATACACCATGATATTCTGATCCAACCCCACATTTTTTTTATTCATGTTCAATACAAAATTGGTATTTTGGAATTTTTGTGATCGGAATAAATTACGAATTAAATGTATAAATTCGAGAATTCGATGGCGGATAAAGTGATTTATGTCTCGAATGTAATCAATATAACTCGTACCAACTGTTATTCAAATGTACTAAAGTGGAAACAATGTTTTGTTAAATGTGCAAGGTTAGTTATTTTGTGTTAAAACTGAACTGGTCGCATGGCAAATTTTTGAGTCTGCTATTAGATGTTATAAAAAGGAATCACTGTGTCATTAACCAAAATAAATAGTTAGATCACTGAGGGGACAATTCTGACTTCAAAGGAAAAGGACGGTGTCTCCGATCTGTATATTAATTTCAATATGTGGTAAGGCTTCCTGTGGTTGAAGAAGCAAATTCAGCGACTTCAATAACCAAACGTTGTATGCTGATTCAGAAGGGTTCGATATAGTAATAATTAATGTTGACTTTTTCGTGATCTATATTACCTTGAAAGGATGAGAATTCCAACTACAATAATTCAAATGAAAAGTATAGAGTTTTCTTGAAGTAACGAAGAAATGAAAGCATATCTGATTTCAATCAAACGGTGGAATGCTGTAGTTATATTTTATATTTGTTACAGAGTCAAGATGGCACGGCACAATCACAAAAATCTTCTAAACACCGATCCCCCACCTCCAGTTTGAATCGTACCGTAGATCCCGAAGATTTGAATCTAGTCTCAATCCTGGATGACAGCGTCAATATTGAATTCGATCCGTCAGAATATCCGTCTTCGTTTTTATCCAACGGTAGCTCAGATTTGAAAGCCGACGACGACACTGACAGTGTGGATCCTAAAACTAACGCCATTATCGAACACTTAACAAATAAGATCGTTAGGGTTAAGGACCTTATCAGAACAGAACAAAAGCTAAGAGACGGTAAGTCGAGAAAATTGTCCAAATATAATGTAACACAGTATGATCTATAGTGGGAGGGAGAGAGAGTGAAATAATTTTATTGCTCTAAAAAACAGTCTTGTTGACCAACGTTTTTGGGCTATGGTAAAAAAAATATATTAAATATCAGGTTGTTTCAAAAGTTTTACCCGTTATATAAGTCTACTTCAAACTGTAATATCTCAGTGAATACTTAGGTATTCAATTTAATACAAATAAGCGCTATTTGAATCAATGCACTTTTGCCAATGTAACACAAGTTGATCAATTCCGTTAGCATAAAAATTGAGTACTCGGGTGATTTGTGAAACTTGCGGACAGGCGTTGTCGTGGAGCAAGATCGTAATTCTTCTGTTGACCAGTGCCAGGTGCTTCTGATGCAATTTTCGTTACGTTTTGTTGAATTCCTCAATAACACCCTGCTGTGATGGTTTGGAACGGTTGCAGAAAGTTATAGTGAATCACACCAGCCGCTGACCACCATACAGTATAGTTTTTTTGCTGGGTTTTTGACTTTGGGAAGTGCCTGGGTGACTCATCGGTACTCAACCACTGTCCTGAACGTCTTCTGTTGTCGTAAAGGATCCATTTTCCATCAAACGTGACAATCCGATCCAAAATAGGATCGAGCTTTAAACTCACTTATTGAGCTCATTGAAATTTCCAATACGTTTTAAACCATCAAAAACCGCATGGAGCTGAGATCCAGTTCTTGTGTCATTCCACGCACCGCTTGTGATTGGTCAGTCTCCACCAGGGTCCTCAAATCCGCATCCTTGATTAATGTAGGTGCTCATCTTCTAGACTAAAATCTCCGGAACGAAAATTCGCTAACCAACGTCGAACAATGCATTCATTAAAAACTATCATTGCCTAATGATTGGTTCATTTTTCGGGCTGTTTTAGCAGCGCTTTGATTCGATTTGATTTGCCTCAAATCGCTCAACATCATATACTAATAAGCTGAAAAGAGGCAAAAAATTAAAGTTTGGAAGTAAATGAACATCATCAATGTATACAGTAGAAAAAACTCTATCGATCAGTATACAATACCACAATACAGTAGAATAAATATTTATTGAAATATGGACAGTAGATGCATACAGCCGATTTATGGCCTCCCCCCACCACTATGACGTATTAATTGCTTTTTTTATTGGTTTGGTAAAATCAAGGCGATATGACCTTGAAGTGTTTGGTGTATGGGTGTGAGTCCACCAAGCGGTGTGACGTCACAGGGTACAAG
>WOGR01008527.1:0-11800 GCA_015342045.1 Leptinotarsa lineolata | reverse complement strand
AGTATGTACCGTTGTTAATATGTATTCATCCAATATGTTTTAACTTTTTATGTGAAATTGACTATTGTTAATGTGTTTTTTCTTCATTTTTGACATATCTCATGTTGTAAGAGCAACCTAAAGAGACAAATATATTATCTATCTATCTATCTAGCAATCAATTTCTCAGTTAAAAATCTACAACTGTATTGCTGTAGTCAGTAAGCCAGGCGCAATTAGATTCAGTAGCTATTCCAATTTCGAAACCATCTGTACAACCTGAGAACAGCCCGCAAAGTAGTATGGATATACATTCTCAAGCAGATACAACTATATTAGAGACCTCTATCAAGCAAATTATCCAGCAAGTATCAGATAAAAATTTATTTGAAATTCAATGATCTGCAGTTGAGTCTGGATAATATGAATTATCGAATGTAGTTGAAGGAGTTTATAGACCTACTCACACAAGAGTCTCAGACAATATAACTGCTATTGAAAACTCACTCACTTTAGTATTGCCTACTGTTTATGAGGTTTCAATTGCAGTATACATGAATTCTGAGCTTATTATGCCACTATAATAAACAATAAATCAACCCAAGTAACTAGCACAAGCAGCACACTGATTGACATAATTTATTTACCGTGTCCAATACTGATAGATAGTATTTTGGACAATGATGCTTCGAATATGCATTCAATATCCGGCCACTGTTTGGTACTCTGAGATTCAAAACATGAAAGTGAGAAAAGCAAACATCAATATAGAGATTATAAATACTTCAATTACGAGACTTTCTTCGAATAGTCACAACTTTCTATAATTATATACTTTCAATTATTGATGTACATGCCACTATCACTGGAGAAAGTAAGCCAAAGGCACCTTGGTTGACCGATGTATTGAAAATAATGATAAGAAATGAAAATGTCGCATTTTCGAAATTCAAACGAACTGAAAGCATTGAACAGTGAAACCAATATGAAATTTTGCGAAATATAATAATAACCGCCAGAAGAAAATAAAACAAAATGCCCTAAATACATTCAAGATCGAAACAATTCCAAAGAACTCTGGAACACGTTACAACTTTTTGATGTAGTAAGGAAATCCAAAAACAATGTACTAAGTGACCCAAATAAAATAAACAGCCATTTCATTTCATCAGTCAGCATAGATGGTAGATGCTGGTCTCAACCGGCATCGCCCGGTGAGATACCATCGCAACGGCTTAGGTAGCGTGAAGTTTTTTTCGGGCTAAAGTTGTGTTGCTGTGCCGCTGTTTCCGGTTTCAAGAGTGGAAATATAAAGAAAAATTGCATGATGGCGCTCCTAAGGTCAAAATACTCCGGAGGTAAAATAGCTCCCCAATCGGATCTCCGGGTGGGGGCTGATTCGAGGACATCATCCTACAGAAGTTATTCGAAAACCACTGTTCCCGATAGTCAGCAGGGTCCTCCTGACAGCGTCCACAGGGAAATAGCATGGTAACTGCAGTTGCTAGGAGGCCCATTAGCAACTCAAAAATCGATTTCTGCAACATCAGAGGACTCAATCCCAATATAAACTCAGTGCACCAACATCTGCAAACAAATAGTCCTCATATTCTTGCACTCACAAAAACCAAAGTCAGTGCTTCAACAAACCCCGTCAATTTTCTATATTCCGGCTATGATTTTCACTCCCGATTCAAACCTAACTTTGGAATATCTCTTTTTATCAGAAGCGATCTCTCCTGTCAACGAGAGGAAATGCTGTTACCCCAAAACTATGATGTTATGTGGTTCAAAATAATATCACAGAAGATCACTAAATTCATATGCTGGTTTATCGACCACCAAGCGATACACAATATAGGAAACTATTCTCTTCACTTGCAAACACAATTGACTTTCTGCAAATCAATCATCCCAGTGCAGAAATTTCCATATTCGGTGACTTCAATGTCCACAATATCGAATGGCTCAAATTCTTAAATATCAACGATGAACAAGGGCACGAAGCTGAGAATTTTGCAATAGGCAGTGGACTCACCCAGATTATGAATGAGCCAACCAGGATTCCTGACCGTTATGGAGGATATAACAGTCTTCTGGATCTATATCTAACAACCAGTCCAGAAATTCACACCGTCACCGTAATGTCTCCATTGGGATCTTATGACCACAAACTCATTTCTTTGTTGAGCGAATTACCAATGAATGTTACGGAACAACCTACGCCTCCCAAAGTTTGGCATTACAGATTTCCTTGGCAAGATTTTTGTTTCAGCTCAAAAGATTCATCAACTTGTGCTTCTGAAGTCACGGAAGTTATTCTAACATCCATGGACGTATACATTCAACAAAAATTGCGAGCAAACTGTCGCCTCCAAAAATCTCGCCTATCGGCAGTGGAGCAAAAATCCCAGTACCGAAAACCGAACAAGGTTTGTCAATGCTCGCAACAGCTTCAAACTTAGGATAAATGAAAGCAAAAAACTTCACAATCAGAGAAATAGGGATAAACTGCTTGCCAATCCTAACGGGTCTAGAGCCTTCTGGTCGGTAACTAAAGCTGTTAATCAAAACTTCACAAAATCCACAATTCCACCACTAACACAAGTGGAGGGTTCAATTGCAACAACAGCCATAGAAATAGCAAATCTACTAGCTGAACAATTTGCGTCCCACTCTCAGTCGATTTTCTGGGAAAGGCACCACCCTCTATTCCTACACTATAATGCACAATGCCAGAAATAACTTTTCGACAACATCTGATCAGGAATTCTGAAACAGCTCAATATCAACAAGGCGTTTGGTCCTGACGAAGTGCCTGTCATAGTACTCATAAAGTGCGCAAATGAACTCGCACCAGTTTTTTTCAGACTTTTCAACCTATCTTACAAAAAGAATGTTTTTCTTTCTTGTTGGAAAATTGCTCGCATTCAGCCTATTCCCAAAAAGGGCAAGAAAAATCTTTCAAATAACCATAGACCAGTCGCTTTGCTATCAGTGATATCAAAAATCATGGAGAAAGCCGTAAACCATCATATCCATGAATATTTGGAAGGCTTCAACATCTTGCTTCATTAAGCTCAGATCAGACCTTCTTTGGAGTATTGTTCTCATGTATGGAGCTCCGCCCCTAAACATACCCCGAAGCTGCTGGATTCCATCCAGAAAAGAGCCATCCGCCTGATTGGAGACGCAAACATAACTTGCAATTTTGATAGTCTGGAATATCGAAGATAGGTTGGAGATTTGTCTCTGTTCTATAGATACTTTCACGAGAAGTGTTCAAGGGACTTGGCACATTCGATTTCACCGAGAGCGGTGAATATTAGAAATATGCGACGGACTGTGACTGCTCATCGTTTTGAAGTTCAACTCAGTACACCTCGATTATTGCTGTTTAAAAACTCTTTCATTTGTAGAACTGCGCTCATGTCAAATAAACTTCCTGAGAACGTTTCTCCCAATGGATTCAATCTCCAGCGATTCAAATCCAATGTGAATCATTAATTTCGCACAGGCACCGCTCTTAGATCGCCTTAAGGTTCATCCTGTAGTGCTTGTGTTTATTCCTTGAATAAATCTGATCAAAAGTAATTTCATGAATCATTCGTAGCAAAAGCGACGGATAATGTGGTTTATTATTGCACCAATATAGTCTTATAGATATATAATTAAATTTGCTGATACTTGAAGGAAGTACACGATTTTTTTAGTACGAAAACACTTGAGAAAGCTATTGCAAATAAAAACACGTGTTGCGGTTGTTGTGGTTTTGTAAACTGTCCAGTGAAATCTTACAGGAAAGTATTACTTGTACTACATACAACAACCAGCCTTCAAGTTTGTTTTTTTATGTGATGTATTTGTCCATCATCTTCAACTATTTTGACAAAATAAATTTCAAATTTCGAGAATTTGTATTATATGGATATATTGTTGCAACAACAGTTTGATCTATGTTCAGGAAGAAATGTATGCGAATATAATAATTTAAAGTTGAAGAAAAATATACCAATTCACTAATGATGGAATTTTAAACAAATTAACAAGTCGAAACAAAAGTGTAATTTGTTTTCAAAAACAATAGACTAGTCCTTCATGCCAATTTTTGCTAATTGAAAACGTTAACGATAATACGCTAATTCTTCTGTTGATAATCACCTCTATCTTTATAAATAAATTATAGGAAATATAGATGAAGTATCCAGACTCTAATCATAGTCTTTCTGACTAATGCATTGATCCCAAAATGTAATTTTAAACCATCATATTTCAGAATCGGACTAATTTTTTGTCATCTGGCTCGCTTGAAAGCCACTGACGTCTTGCGGTTTCAGTTTGTGTGAATAGATAATTGGCGAAATGCATGAGTTGATTATTTTCCGTCTAACAATTATTATATAAAAAGTGTGCACCTCCGATATGATCGGAGTCATTTTTATATAGAAAACTTAAGGCAAATAATATTTTAGAAGGATTATTTGAAATATTCCTAGAGTTTCTTTGAGGTCTAGCTGGTGTGGAAACATATTTTATATGAAAGATTGGATATTGAAATATCAGAAAAAATTCTCGATAGGTATGCTACCTCGGATTTACGATGTTTTCCAATCATCCAACGAGTGAATGGGACCTTGAAATTTGGAACCAGTGTGGAGACAGTTCAATGCAAAACAACCCTTCGACTGAAAATTCGAAAGAGATCTCAAATTAGGCAGGTGCTTTGAAAAAATATTAGAGTAATTGATGGAATAGTTTGCAATGTATTTTTGCAAAAAATAAGTTTGAAAAAAGGTTTTGGCTTCCTACTTCTCCAACATTATACAAAAAATGTGAGAAAATTGTATGAGGATGGAGACATGAAAAACCAAAATCTCTCATTCCCAAAAATCAATTTCTCCTGAAAATTATCTTTCAATCTTATATTTTTTAACCCGCCATCAGTCGCGTGGTCAAAAGTAACTCGATAGGTCGCGTGTTGGATTTCATCTAGCGTACTGTGATTGAATACTAATGATGAAAAAAATAACATTCTGAGTTAAAATTGAAAAGGAATGTTGCTCCAATACTCAAAAATAACAAATACAGAGTGCAAAATCTTTTAATTAGCAAACACCTAAAGAAAAAAATTTGACTAATTTCATAAGTACCAGTAATATTTTAAAATTTAATACTTTAGAGTTGATTATCTTCTTCGATGTTACATTGAGGACAGGTGAATATAGTTAGAGCCGTGTTTTCATTGCAAATTGATTTTGCACATATTTTACATCGCCTTTTCGAGAACCTATTTTTGTGTATTGCGCAAAAATGGCATCGTGCCCTCTCTTCCGGTTGAACTGATGCAGTATGTACTACGAAAAGACTGCTGACCAAAAAACATTTGTTATTTCCTGTTACATAGGTACTGATAAAGTTTTCAGGCAAGATCGCTTCAGAATTAGGGGTTTGGTCAGTGCTTTCACTAGATCTGTCAAATAGGTTCTTCTCACCAAGTTGTTTATCGGCGCCAATTTGTTATATACTCAATAATTTCATTTGGGAAATGAAGTTTCCAATAATCTATTATTATACGTGAATTCTTAGCAACTTGCTTTACACCAGGAAGCTGAGTAACTAAATTTTTGTGAATGTGGTTGCTTGTGGACCAGCCATTAAATTTCGTCTTTTCCTGTGTATACTAAATCACTTGAATCACTAGAACAGACCTGCAATAATTCTTGATCTGTATTATCTTCGAAATTTGATTGCTCTGAATCGGTGTTGTGTAAACTGTGCTCTTCATCGTTGGACTCTAGATCAGGATCATATGATAATCCTGCTTCTTCTTCTTCTTCCAACACTGTGTTCTATGAAGTAAAATTATTTGATGAAATCTAACAACGCGACCGATGGCGAGTTAAATTTTTTTGGAAAGTGAATTCAGGATTTTCTTTTTTTTTGAGAAGTAGGTCATGGATTATACTTCAAAATTCAAGAAAAAGCTAATCTTCACAAACTTTTGTTGAAAAGATCTAACCTTTATCGTAATATAGCCAAATCTGTTGATTATATTTCTATTTCTCCTACACGGGTTCTAATCAAAAGATGAACGCAAACTATAATTCCATAAGCACGTCTGGAGAAGCACTACTCTCCCTCAACCTAACTTCTCCGGAAGCAATTACACTGAGAGTGATGCTTTATTCTCAAGAAACATCACATGTTTTTGATAGAGAATTATACGTGTTAACCTCAACTGGAATTTCAGAAACTATCTAGATTATAATGCTCCCAAGAGTCTTCCACGATCTTTGTATCGAGGTATCTATACAGTGAATATACATGGGTTGTGCTTCACATAATTTATTGATTATTTTGCACTGAAATTTCAGACGTCAAACTGACAATTCAGTACCTTCCTCCCAGCATAATCGTACTCACTCTCTCCTCCGTTCATCTTTCTCTCTCCTCCATTTATCTTCCTCTCTTCTGTGCTCTTCATTCTTCACCAGGCACGCTTGCAAAGCCTTACTTTCGTAAGAATGTTGCTTCTTGCAGTGGGTTGACAATAATTGACCACTACACTGAAAATAAAAACAAAAACTGAACTAAACTCCAGACAAATGTACGAGTATATCGCCTGATTAGCCCAATTCGCACTGCACTTTCCAAACTAGACAACCTCAGTAATGATCATATGACCCAATAGAACTGTCTAAAAGTTGTTCGAAAAACTATCGAGGAGACACGGTGTTCTATACTATAATTCCATGAAAGTAGGCACTAAATTAGCAGAAACGACTGATGTTTTTGCCTTAATCTGTTTCTTTCTGTGGATTATGGAAATTATACTGAACAGATGAGAAAAAATGTGTCTGTAACAGTGATGCATATTGATTTCATTACAATAAATTCAACTTCGTTTTGTTAATTCATTTATGCAAATGTATATGGTTGTATAAATAGTATTTGAGTTCATTCTTCATTGATATATGCAATGATACATTCTATCCCAGTCATTTTGAAATTTCAAGTTAATTAAACCGTTTATTCGAAAAATCTATGAGGAATATTTACCTGTCTTATCTATTTTGATAGAAATAATTCAATAGGTACCGGAAAATAATTTTAACGACCCAATTTGTGAAATATCGTACCTAATGAGTCCCAATTTTCTTGCATAACAACCCACACGTTGTCCAAAAAAATATAGATAATTCGAATGAAAAAGTATATAACGCTACCAGTTCCAAATACGTTTCATAGTAACTCGAAATGCAACTACTGAAAATAATTGTTGTACTCGTCTTAGGCGTCGTTTTGGCAGCAACTGCTGAAAGTAAGTACACATATATTAGTGAGATAAATTATATGGTGTGGTACAAATATATTGGACACTTTGAAAATTGTATGACAAAGTCATTAATCAATAAATCGTATGTTTTAAAATGCGGATGAACTATCATATAAATTACAAGTTATATAAAACTGTGTCGAAGCTATTTTCCGGGTTTATGTATAAGTTATATATAAGTCCATTTTTTCAAACCTTTAATGATTAACCAGAATTATCAAGACTTCATTGCAATAACATAAATGTTGGGCAATACTCTGACTAATTTCACATATAGAGCACATAGAATAATTTCAAAGTTGTTTTAGACATTCAACTTCAAATTTCACATGAAATGAATGAACACTTGCAATATCATATTCATCTCAAATCAACGAAAAAAATTTAAGGAATGGTTCATTGTTATCAGGATACAATAAACTTGCTCTGCTGTACTTTCAATTTGACCGGAAATGATCCCAACTTTCGATTTTTAAATAGGACATCCTATATATTTTTACTTATTTCGATCGACAATGACATAAATTGGAATAAAAATGATTTCATACGTCACATATTGACAAGTGGAGTATTGTTAGATTCAGAATGTCATTCTTGATCGAAATGAGAAAAAATATATAGGATGTCCCATTTAAAAATCGAAAGTTGGGGTAATTGTCGGTCAAAGCGGAAATACGACAAAGCAAGTAACTATGTCAAAAAATGTAAATTGGACTATAATACATAACTCCTAAATTTCGTTCTTCTATCTCCAATAATAAAAAAGTTTAAAGGATGAGCCACCTCAGAGAATCACCCGGTATAAACAGAAAACAATATTATTCGAGGAGAAATCCTTTTCTCACACTTTTTGCAGAGAAATAGCTCGCTCTTCAGTATTTTCAAAATCTAGTTTTTCTCTTTGTTGTCATCGGCATTGCCGACTAAGGTCATCATCATAACTCATAATTTCGTGTTTCGGAAGAGTATGGAACAAAATTTTCAATGTTTTGAAAGTAAATTTGAGTTAAATACCATATTTTCGATTTTGTATTCCTTCAATGTTCGACTCATATCTATCGAAACTTTTCAAGTGGGAGGTTAGGGAGTTTTCATTTATCAACCTGTAATTTTCGAGGGGGAAATTGTTAATGGAAGCATTGAAGATTCTCCGAAGCAATTTCATAAACTACACCTTACTATTTGATCTTCAAGTTAGTTTATGAAATTACTTTGGTTATTTTTTTCCAAGTACAAAACAGAAGCACTTCAGGAAACTCCATGAAGCGCTATGAGAGCGGTGCCTGTACGAAAGTAGTGATTCACGTGGGATTTGAATCACTGGAGTTGTAAACTCATTTGGAGAAACGTTCTCAGGAATTTAATTTCACATAAACGCAGTTCTCCAAATAGAATAGTTCTTGAATAGTGAAGTTCGAGGTACACTGAGTTGAACCTCAAAACGATGAGCAGCCACAGGCCGTCGCGTATTTCTGATATGTTCCGCTCTTGTTAGAATCAATCAGAAAATTTTCCAAAGCACTCAACTTCCTGCTTGAGAAAGCAGATTCACTTTCACATCATTGAAAAAAGTTCAGTAGTAACGAAGAATTCCATCCAAAACCCTCTGGAATGTTTTTACCGAGAAGGAATTACACAAGCGCCGTCCAGTTCCTGTAGGGAGAAGTGTCTTGCTTCCAGCATATCAATTTGTTTTCCAGAAAATTGAGGTCACGACTGAGTGGAATAAGACACGGTGATAAAATGTTTTTGTTCTTTTACTTCAGCCTCACTTTTATATATTGCGTAATAAATGAACGATAATATCAAAAAATATTTTCACAGAAGAAGACAAAATGAATAATAGAGATTAGTAACGGTCTTGAGTAAATGCCAATTGTTTATAGTCAATGAAAGTCGAAATGGTATTTCCTAACAACTGATTGCAGAACAATAACTTTCGTCAACTCGAATGAAGTTTGCTGAAAACTTATCGACTATGTACTTTTCAACTACTTTCAGCAGTATAGCGAAACAATTCTGTTATGCGGTTTCAACCTTAAGGACATGAATTTAGAAATACACAACACTACAAATGATTGTGAAATGATTCAGTGAGTTATATATTGTACTAGACCTCTAACCCAATTTCAAGAAACAGTTCTCTGTTTTTACTTGGATGGTATATTTTCGAAGAAACGAGGGCTAAAACTTTTGTCTTCTGAAAATGTTTAGAACTGGCCAGAATATTCGAGAGTATTCGGGAATATTCCATAAATTTCCAGAATATCTCGAAATATTACAGGGTATTTGGAAATAGTTCGAAATGCTCGTGAACATCTTAAAACATCACGGAATATTGTGGAATGATCAAGGGAGTTAAATAGTGTAGTGGTCGCCGATACCTCCATCTGAGAAGAATGTTTCCTGAAAAAAGTGCTTCTGAAGAAATGAAGGCTAGAATCTACACTTAAGAGCATTCCACAACATTTCACAAAATACCACAACATTCTGAAATATTGTTGAATGTTTGGAAACAGTCTGAACCATTTGGGAACATTTCGAAACAAGTTATTGTGTAACAGTCTCGAATGTTGTGAAATGTTCTTGAACATTTCACAACATTGGGACAAATAATAACATTGGGCAAGATCCTTCATGCTCTAATGATTAAAATTTTATTGTTTCATTTCAACTTCTACAGAACCTCATATCAACTCCCTGAGCTGAGCCGGATTCCTCAGCTAATGAGTGGTGATGACCTTTGATGAAATCCACTCCAAATCCTAAGTACTATTACAACTAATAATTTTGCTTTTGAAATAGGTACCTGTCTATCTGAAGACAACATGGGTCAAGAGTGCAATCACAACTTTTGAAATATTTCACTACGTGGAACAAAACCAATGCGATTGAATTTTTTTTTCATTACGCATCAGTTTGTCAATACCCTTGAATCTACTTTTCGACGCGATAGTTTTGATTTTACGATATTGATCTGAATTGTATTATGCGAGGGCAATTTTAATGAGCTCAAACAACTAATGTATTCGTTTGATAAGTATTAAATTTGTATCCATCTGAATAGCTTTCCAATTTTATCACATCATATGTAACCATTGAAATGAGCATAGACGTATGCTGTTAGGTACCGTTTTCAATGAAAGTTTTCGGATTCACACGGGTAGTATTATAGGGAACGTCCAATGTCACAGATCAGTTGATTAAAATGAATAGAAACTTCGACTTATAACATCGTCTTCCTACCACTTTTGAACAACTATGACTATTCGCTAAGATTTTCTGTAACAGCGCTTCTCCCGAAGTATAAAAGCATCTTAGTTCTCATTATTTCGCACTGCACATTCAGTTGCTCCATAATTCACGTATTTTGTAGTTTCTTTCATCACCTTGTGTTCTTCATTTCGACATCGAGGAAATAAAACATGTAGGCATATTCAGTGCTAAAAACTTGAGCTTTCTCCACAGCTCAGTATCAAAGATTTTTCAAGGTGTTCAATTAATGTTAAGTGATACAGATTCAATAACTTACCTCAATAATTTAATGCTCTGCAATATAAAATTTCTCTTACAATCACCAGTCCCAAAGGTAACTGAAGATTATACACCTGCACTTCATGAATTAGAGGAAAGAAGCTTAAACCTGGAGGAAAATTATGCACCAGAACCTCATGGACCAAAAAGATTGCACCTGGAGGGAAGAGTTGAGTGAGTAGAAATAGTGTGTTTCAAATACAAAATCCCATTTGAATAGTGAGTAGTGAGGCTTTTGATGAGTTACGTTACCTCTTATTGTCTATTGAATTAACTATCTGGTAAACTTAATACTCGATTCCGGAAAGGCGATTTGGGGGACCTTACAACCAACCTCTTCGGAATATCTTCAGAATAGGAAACAACAAGTCATTGTACGAGGTGTGGAAAGTCAAACAATAACAATGAAATAGGGTGTTTCTCAGGGATCCATACTGGGACCACTTTCCTTTTTGATTTATGCTAATAATCTGATAACGTATCTTCATGACCTCACGTGGTACATATTGTTGCATATGCAGATGACATTAACCTTTTGATTATGGTCTATAAAAAAGTAATTACATGTGCTACAAAAAATCATCTACCAACATAAATAAAACAGTGTTAATGAAATATTCGTTAGGTAATATGAATGACTCTCTCAATATATTCAAAAATAATGATATGGAGGTTACATCTTGCTCAGCAACAAAAATGCTTGGTCTCACTCCAGATCACAAACTCACGTGGAATCCACATATCGATCTACTCTGCGATTAATTGAAAAAAAATTGCTACGCACTAAGATTTATGCGAAATCACTGCAGCAAGGAAGTTTTACTAAGTCTATACTATGCGACCATTAATTCTCATATAAGATACGGAATTTTGAACTGGGGGATGGGATTTTCTGCACAAAGAGTTTTTATATTTCAAAAATATGCCATCAGAATCATTGATGATCTGGAA
>WOGR01008526.1:0-11801 GCA_015342045.1 Leptinotarsa lineolata | reverse complement strand
GGAAATTTAAATGGCCCATTGTAGCAAAGCCACTGATCTTCGAACATCCCATTCAACAACCCAGCAACGGTATCAGTACTATGTGCAGGGGCTCCATTCATCTGATACCATAATTTGAAACGGTATTGTTCAGAAACATTCTTATGAATTCACCAACCAAATTCCTAATTATATGCGAAGATCTATCGTTATTTGAATTCTCTTCATGAAGATATAAACATAAAATTCGGTCTTCCTCCATAGTGAGTTTTCTGCGTCTTTCAACGAATTTTTTGGATAGGCTATGAAGTAGGCCAATACTACAATTTCGATGTCCTCATTGTTTACGAGTGTTTTTTTTTTGTTGATGACAAACGAAAAAGATCCGAAATCACGGCAGTTCCTTAGAAGTCTTCTCAGAATATTTTTATTGGGTCTGTGTAGATTTGGAAATTTTTCTGCAAAAACTCGACAAGTTCTGTCCATCATCTTATTGCATTAACCATAAATGATTATTAAATTCAAGAAATCTTCATTAGAATACCCCAAACGAAACATTTTGCACACAAATAGAGAACTACGAATTACACCTCAATTATATCGCATCACATTTTGACATATCTGTTGTAACTTCATTTGTTTTCAAAGCTTTCTTGGTTTGGTATTGGTATTAACATTTCAAATATTTCCCAAAATCGGATATATCTTGCGAGGGGTATATTTTAGGAATAGGATATTGTTTATGAATTTGATATCTTTTTTTTCGTAGAATCCAAAAATAATAGAATAGTTTATGGTTTCTATTTGAAAAAATCGTGTTTCATCAGTTTTCTCGATGTTACGTTTTAGGTGGGAATTTTGACCACCCTGTAAATTATTTTAGAAAATTCGATGGACCTGTTCATGACTTGATGCTCAAGGAGATCAACTGTTACTATCTATGAGTTATGCTTTTTTCGGAATGGTGCTGTAACTATCAAATTTTTCAGAAAAAAATTAATATTTTGAAAACTAACAAATTGGGGTATAGGCATTGTTACACAAATTGGGCCTATAATGTGCTGAGAAATTCAAAAATGGAATGAAGTATAGGGTGTTCTATTTGAAATAAGGGAGTTGCCTCAACTTCCGGTATAACGGAGAGAGACCGGAAGTTGAAAATATTTTGGTTGAGAAGGCCATTTTGTAAAACCCACTACTACAAAATTTCAAGTTTTTATTTTGAATCGTTCCCCATATATTCCTAACGAACGCTCGTCGTAAAAGACACTGGATATTACACCAATTGCACTTAGTAAAAACTTCACTTTCCGTTATTGAATCACTGAAAAGTTCAAGACAACAGCTGGCCAAATTCATTTATTACGATACTGATAACATATCGAAATGAGAAGAATCATAAGTTGATTGAATGATTGAATCCACATTTGTGAGTAGATTTGTTGCCTACGTTTTCTTTTGGGAAAACCACTGTTTCAATATTGTTCAATGAATATAATCTCGAAAACGAGTACAAAAATTCACCATGTCATGACCCAACAAAAATATAGGTATGGTACATGCAACCACCAAAAATCTATTCTATTTCGGATACGAGGCAATCAAATTCAAAAAAATCGCCCAGACAATCTAGAGACGATCATGCAAAAAATGTTTTGAATGCCAACGTATCTCATGTTTTCATTGTACGAGTTTCGCCAAATCGAAATTGTGTGTAAGTGTGTGTACTTGCCAAATAACGATCTTGCTGTATGGCAACATCCAAAGCAACCACTGCCATCTACAGGAGAGAGGAAGGACCCGTATGAACTACACGATCAATACCCCCTCCACAACGTCAAGGGTATTGACTTTGTATACAAAGGTATTGATCTAGATAGTGAAGCCCAGAACCAATCGAATGTGTTGCAGTAGTTGCTCAAGAGATGGTATCAAAGTTATCACTGATGGATTTAAAACTAATTTCTAAAAAAATGATAGGTGACATGGGTAGGTGAGGTTAGCTGAATGCTGTTAAAGGTGTTGCTTCATCCCTTAGCCCCAAGCTCAGTGAAGTTAATGCGTGTGGTGCAGGCTTCAACAGCATTCAGCGCGTAGAGGAATTGATAAAAGGAAAAAATGAAGGGACTACACACCCAGAAAGAGCTACAGTATTGACAGGAAACTTATGATGATGACGGTATTAAACTCTTGTGATAGATTCCTCCAGAATACATTGCCTGTTGATCATAAACAATTATTTACTATTTTCTAAAGGCCTAACTGTTCAAAATGAGTCTCTCAATTGATTGAATAACAATATAATTCTACAGAAATTTTCCTCAGTGAGTTTTGAATGCGACATTTTGAAACAAAACTGAGTGAAGAGCATATTGCCAGAGTTGGAAAGTAGTGCAGGTTTTGCTTCAACTTCCAGGAATATTCAAAAATTGAAGTATAAAAAATAGAGGCAATCGAATGTATTTTTTGTAGCACCGACTACCTAGGTTATTTAGCCAAGACTATCATGTAAATCAGCAACATATAATTGGTAGGTATGCCTTTTGGATTAGCATCTGGCAGTTGTCTAAACTGGTTCTTTTTAGATATTCCCAGATGCTGTGAATACAATACATAGTTTAAAATGTACAATTCCACCTGAACCCGTATGTATGCGTGAATAAGTGGCACGCACTTATTCACGCACTACACTTTGGTCTATTGCTCCCCATCAGGAGATAGGAGTGAGGAATGTTTGATGACAAGGCTCTTTTCTAGAATGATTACTTGTTCTAATCTAGAAAGATTTTGAGTTTATCCCACTGACAATATCTCGTATTGTTGATTTTCCTTTTCATCACTTTTCTAAGTTATCTGGGAGAATGGAGAGTGTCTAGTATATTCATGACTGCTGGCTTGGCGAATTCATCTTCGCGGATTCCCACATGACACCTCATGAAGTGTACCAATCTTCCACATGATTCTGGGTGCGTATAATACCTACTCAACTCGTTGGTCAGTTGGTAGTATGTTCTCTGAACAAACAATGGCACTTGGGGAGGTCCTGTTGGATTTGAAAGGTAACAATGTAGAGAAGAGCTTGCAAAATCGCTTGTGGTTCCGCCGTAAAAATGCTACAGAAATATCTCAAGCTCCATGAATGGAAATTTATGTTTATGGAAATCCCAGCTATCAAACTATTTCAGAAAAAAATCTTGCGGTATTTGAATCTTTGCACGAAGTGTAATTTTTGCTGCCTCACCCCACTATTCACGTCATTTCCTGATTCATGCCATTTTTATTCATCTTGTTTCTTTGACAAGCAATGAATAAAATAGCATCATATAGATATTTGTAGGCCTCTGGGAAATCTGAAAGTTCTATACTCATTTGAAAGCATCAAGCTGTGTATTTGTTCGAGTTCTAGATATAACTTTCGTCTTCGCAGTCAACCCACATCACTGAAGATGTCTGCCCATGTAGCGCTTGATATTTCTAAGACAGGCGGGTTAGCTGGCCAAACTTCGATGCTATGGCTTGTCGGATCATTTGTGGCTCTCCAGCTTCCTGAAAGAACGTTTCCTGCAACTGGCCGTCGATGGATATCTCCCAAATAGTTTCATCATCAACGCTGGTTTTCCCCAGGGATCCATAATGTATCCAACCCTCTTTTTATTGTATATCAACGACTCATTGGAAAACACCAAGAATCAAATACATAGCTCTGCCGACGACAGCACACTTGTCATTCTATTTGGATTCTAGGACATCGGCTGTGGAGACACATCTTCACCGGCAGTAGGAGTTTGCATATCTTAATGAGGATCTAAAGATGATTTCGAATTGGGGTGAAACTAACCAGATTCAATGCCACGAAAACAAACCCAGAACTGACAATTTTGCTTTCTGCTTCGATGATTTTGTTGGGAGTTGAAATGAACACCAATATGTCTTGACAATCTTGTCGCTGAAATTACAAAGGCTGCTTCTCAAATGCTTGAAACACTATTCCGAATCAGAAAACTGTACATACTTCGGCAACTTTTGATACTTTCCTAAGCTCAGATCAGACCTTCTTAGGAGTATTCTCACGTATGGAGCTTAGCTCCTAAGCATTCCCTGGAGCTGATGGATTCCATCGAGAAAAGAGCCATCACTTGCAACCTTGATAGTCTAGAACATCGAAGGTAAGTTGGAGATTTGTCCCTCTTTTATAGATACTTTCACGGAGGGTGTTCAAGTAACTTGGCACATTTGATTCCACCAAGAGCGGTGCGTATCAGAAATACGCGACGGACTGTGGTTGCTCATCGTTTCTAGGTTCAACCCAACTGTCTAAGAACTTGTTCATTTGGAAAACTGCGTTTATGTACCAGCGCGGATTCTGTTCTCAACGATTGTTTGACATATCTTCCAAGAAATATAATTGAAACCGAATGTATTTTGGAGGAATCGTTCTTTGCTCCGCGACTGAAATGACAAGAGGGCACGTGCTGGCCCATTAATTTGGGTAAAGCGTGCACAAACAGACGAGACGGGCTCCGTATAGCGTTCGTGCTGCTACACGGTGACCCCGTCACATTGATATCAATTATTACTGAGAGACGCAGTACATTAACGGTACTTCGAGGCACCGACCTGGCCTTCACTGACACCACCTTGGCCCCAACCGGGAAGTTCTCCCGGATGAAGATGGGGCCGTAAACTGTGTGGTCCCAGACGGGAGGGTTGTTAGCGCGATCCACAACATCTATCTGGACTTCCACAGAACGGGAGAGAGGAGGATAGCCTTTGTCTTGGGCGGTTGCCTCTAGCTTGTAGGTCTCGCGCTGGATTGACGCGAAAAATTATACACCAACATTACGATTGCCGTGGAAAAAAAGAAAATGATTCGGCAAGCATTCAACATTACAGAAAATGAATCAAGTGGGGAAACCGCTTGATAAAATGTTGAATGAATGCAGGATCGAAGGTGGAGGGCATGGACGAAATATGAAGTGCAACGAAATATTCATATTCCGTACACACCCCGAATATAGAATATGGAAAAATGGATTATGGTCTGGTAGTATGGACTTCCTAAGGCTGACCGCCGTCCCGAGCTGAGCCCCATCGCGAAGCCCCCCACCCTCGAGCCACGGGACCGCGGTCCTTGCCTGTATACGCCTTCTTCTCGATACCAACCTGGCCTTCACAGAAGTCACTACAGTACCCACTGTGACATTTTCTTTGATGTGAATGGGGCCGTACGAGGCGTCATCCCATAATGGCGGCTTATTGTTTCTGTCAACGACGTCTAATTCTATGTCCACGTCCGCGTAGGATGGCGGGAATCCCCTATCGGATGCGCGCACACGCAGGCGGTACCTGTCCCGCTACATATAAAACACGAGCACGGTCAGGTCAGGTACATGGGACAAACCAAACAGAACACACTCAGTCAACGAAATAGCGAACCAAAATAAATATATAACTATAACTCAATCACACAACTGAACAAATCAAGAGAAAATAATATTCGGAGAGTCGCCTGGGAAAAATAATGACTTTTCTTTCAATTGGTGCCGTTATTTTTCTTTATTGGAGCACCATCACACTGGGACTGTGTTTTGGATTACAAAATAACGGTACACTCTTGTAGAACAATCGGCAGAAATGTGCTTCAAGTTCAATATTCGTGATAATAACTACTGCAACATCTGAAAAGTTTTTCAACAGTGTGAGAACATCCATTTCTATGTGGATGCTTTCTTCACCATCATTTCACAAGCAAAATGGCTGCAAGAGTTCGTTGATACATTCCCAACCTTTTACTAGAGGAAAAAATCGAGTTGAAAGTGCATCAAAATACAACCAAACATAACCACATAATCATTTCATCCAAAAACAGGACTTTTATGTATCAGTCACCGTTCTCTCCTTCATAACTGTCAGATTTGTCATGTCACGTTCGTCACTGCTTGGAACGCAAAAACGTTTTGTGACTATGCTTGGTTATGCATTGAGTTTCTCAAGAATCTTCTCGGAAATTCAAAGTAAACTCATCAAAGAAGCAGAAGAGTTTACGTCGAACCCTTGCAGCCTGTTTACTTTCATGCATCTAGGAGTCGGAGCTCTAGTTTACAAACAAAAGGTGATTACATTTATGTCATGACACTAATTCATACAGCCTTGTTTCCATCGTCCATGTTACCTGAAACTTTCAAAGTTATATTCAATGAATCACCCATCCACGTCGTAACACCAAACATAAATAAATAATATTTTTTGGTTATGTCACATGAGGAAACTTAGGGACATACAAGATGGGAACTTCGAATTCAACTTTTGGATACCAGACTGTAAAGCTTCTCCTAAGCATTTTTGTCTAAGTTACCATAGTTATAACCACAATTGCCTAATAGCCGTAAACGATTAATAGAAAATTACAAAATCAAGCATAACTCAAAGCGTAATGGAATCAAAGTTGCAGTTATTTACATAAGAATGGAAAGCTACGCATTATTCATTTCTTGTTGGAGTTTGTGTGAAACAAAATCCAAGACTTTTATCAAAATCTATAACTTATAGCCAACCTCGGAAACATTTACTTTGGTGTTATAGTGAATTTCATATTTACTGTTGCCAAAACACAGTCCACAGTGGCTGTCAAACATGAATTGTCTGAAGATCATTAGCTTCATACTGTCAAAAACTACAGCCAAACGCGTTTTTCATCAAGAACTGTGCTGTATTGTCACCAATTTACTTACTGAATAACATCCCTGTTTCCATGGTCGGAGGTTATAGTGAAACAACAGAAAGAAGTGCAATTAAATGAAACAAAATAAATCAATTGAAGGGGCACTCGTCAGTAAGCCACGAATTTATAATGTTGAAATACGCTGAAATAAAGGCAGAAGAATTATTTTATGATTTATGAAAGTAGATGATTTAAATTTGTGACAAATACGACAGTTGACACTTGACAAATACGACAGTTGACAGTTGACCGTTGACAGATAAGACTATAATCTTATCTGTCATTTATGTCTTGTGAACGTTTTGCACATTCAATCAGAATCATCTACTCTCTATCAATATCGAAAAAATACAATCTTCAAGGCCTAAAGCTTTTGAATCTATACCCGACGGATTGGCCAATGAAAATCCAGTTGCTGTTGACTTTAAGAAATAAAAATGGAAGTACGGCTACTGACGAGTTGCATAAATAACCATATCTGAAAAAAAACTTTGAAGCAGGCACGACATGCAAAAAAAAACGTATAAAAACTCGTGAGGGCGGGGCGGGAGCAAGGATGTGCAAAAAGTCTGATATTTTCCTTGGAAAACGACCTTCAAAAAACCGATGGACGTTTATTTTCATTGAAGAGTTAGTACGCCGCCCCATACACAGGTTAAAAATGTCACAATGTCCGGAAGTGTCGCAAGAGAAAACGTTGCCCCCCGGGTTTCAAAAATCGTCCTCATGCGACACCTCTGACCAAAATCTTTATAGGGTTGATTAGTATGATGCACCTGTAAAAAATCACGCAAAAATCACATCACAGGCTCAAAAAATCATGTCAACAAAAATCTCGTGTCTCCATTGTCGGCGAACAAAAATCCGTCCGGCGGCGGCCAAAAATATCGCTGAAGTAGCACCTGGCTTCATAAAAAACAAAACAGCGCTCCTTGCTACTCCAAAATATGGGGGTAACTGAGTATGTGCTAGATCTGTAAGCATTATAAGACAGCGGTAATGTTATAGGTTCTGAAAACTGCAGAATAGGATCTTATTCAAAAAATTCTACCTCTTGAGTCTTATATACATGGTCAAGTCTTATAATGCCTCCAGTCCTGTGTAATATAAAACAAAGTCTAAATCAAAGTACGTTAAACTTCTAGTAAAGATGTTTATGCAAGGTGTGCCGTATAAACGAACTCATTGAATGAAAGTTTACAGATTAGTGCAGCCGATCAAATCAGATCGGCCAGAGCAACTCAAAGTAAGGTGCGCTGAAAATGATGAAGAAAGAAGCAGCTATGTCCTGTCGTACCTAGTCTTCGGCCCACTAGGATCCGGATTGGATCTGCCCAGGTCGCTGAAACGTCAATACTCATCCTCTCGCCCATTCACACCATATTATCCTACCGCGATCCGCGACGAGTCATCATACTTACGTCCAGGGGTTTCTTCAAAACTATCCAACCTGATTCTGGTTGTATTTCGAAATACTCCAGATCCGCCGCGTTTGATCCCGCGTTGAGGGTGTAGATTATGGCGCCGTTATTATCAGCGTCCTCATCTGAAGCAGATACCCGCAGGATGTTCGTTCCTATACTTGCGTCTTGTTTGACATTCTCGACGTATTTCTTGGAAAAACAGATCAGACATGAAGGGGGTGAATCGAAATTCCTACTTTGAACATACCTGTCTATCGAAAAGCGGAGGGTTGTCGTTGACGTCAGTAATTTCAACAGTGAACGAACAAACGCCCTCCAATGATGGCTCGCCTTGATCAGTCGCCTTCACGGTAACAGACACAAACTTGCCATCGTCCCCCTCCCTGTCGAATACTTTATTGGTCGAAACTTCACCAGTTTCTTCGTCCACGGTGAACTTGGTTCCCTTCTGGTTGGGTTGCTGCACGATGGAATATTTTACCTGGCCGTTGACTCCCTTATCTTCGTCAGTGGCATGCACTTTTATAACGGGAGAACCGTTCGGAGCTCCTTCTTCCACCTTCGGGTAGTAGGTGCCACAATCCTTGAAAATAGGTTTATTGTCGTTTACGTCCGTTATGAACACTACAACGACTGCGGTACTCGTGTGAATGGTAGAATCGCCATTGGCGCAACAAGCTCCGTCGTCCATGGCCGTAACATTCAATTCGTATTTATCCCGGTCCAAAGAAATTGCTTTGTTGTGGAGACGAATCACACCCGTGATTTCTTCGATGACGAATTGTCCGGAGCTCGTACCACCCCCCACAAAACCAAACCGTACATTATCACCATCTTTGTCAGAGGCTACCACTGTCGTTACCAATGTGTTGGGTCCGGCGTTTTCATCCACGTTCGGAGTGTATACTTGCTGGGAGAATTTTGGCTCCTCATCGTTTTTGTTTTTTGTGTATACGCGAACAGTTGCCGTTCCCGTTTTCGCCGGTTCACCTTTGTCTTTAGCAGTCACCACAAATTCGTAATAGGCGTTGTTGTTATCTGCGTCCAGCTGTTTGTTATTCGAAATGATACCGGTTGGATCCACGCTGAAATGATCATCTGAAACTGAATATTCGATTTCCGCGTTTGTGCCGCTATCCGCGTCCATGGCTTTGACCTTGAGAATGCTGGTGCCTGGTGGGATATCCTCATCAACGTTGTGGGCTTGGTAGTCAGGCAACTCGAATTTGGGAGCGTTATCATTCACGTCTGTTACCCTTATTGTTAACTGAAACAAAAACAATGTAGAACACTTATTTCACAGTAAACTTCTTAATTTTTTTCATACCTCAACGGATGTAGAGAATCCCCCAGAATCTTCAGTGGCAGTCACAACCAAGGAGTAAACATGAGGCTGTCGTAGATCTTCAAAGTCCAGTTCTTTCGCAAGTTTTACGATTCCTGAAGTGGGGCCAATATTGAAAGTTCCAGCGCCTTGTCCTTGTGCTTTGAGGGTATATCGAATTTCTCGGTCGGCAAAAGACTTTGCCTTTACTGAAATGATGCTGAAACAATACATAATTTTGAATTTATGAACTTTTTTGAGTTGTTGAATATCCAAGTTCATACCAGAAAACGAATTTAAGTTTGAACTGCTACCTCATGCACCCTAATCGCCCGAATTAGCCCCCCGAATTATTTTCTATCCCTAAACATCATTAAATGGCTCAGTGGTCAAAGATTTTTCGACGATGAAGAAGTTTTGTCGACAGTTAATGGCTATTTTGAGGTGCAAGACAGTTCTAATTATAATAATAATAATAGTAATAACGTCTTTATTTTAACGAATTAGTTTGGACATCAACAGTGTGATAATGCCAATAAAAAGAGAAAAACGTCAATAAATTCAAGTAGTTATAGGTAAATAATAAAAAAAGTATATACATATAAAATGACTAGAATGAATGAATATTTCTGAATATATATAGGATCATAACATCCACGTCACAAACAATCATCACAAATAATATACAGTATAAACATAAAATATATTAATGTGACTAATTCTAAGAGTGTATAAATAGAAAAAGGTGTAAATTAAATGAACCATACACTTCACATGGAAAATAAAGTTACGGCTGAAACTCCTCAACAGTGTAGCAGTTTTTTGACAGTAAAAGTTGCTTAACTTTTGCCTTGAAAGTATGTACATTTCCTGAAACTTCAATATCGTCGGGAAGTTTGTTGTACAGTTTGCATCCCTGATATTCAAATTTTTTTTTACAGTGCAAGTTCGATGTTGACTGGGTAGAAGTAAGTGGGAATTTCGTGTCAAATGGGTTTGTGACGGTCTGTTGGCAGCCAATTTGTTTTTATTGCAGTATACATATGGGCATGCCTCAAGTATGTATATTCCTGCAACTGTTGATATTTTCAACTTCTGAAATGCTTCCCTACAAGAATCCCTAAATCCCAACTTAGCAATGATCCTCACAGCATACTTCTGTATCAGGAACAGTCGATTCACAGAGAAGCTTGTGCCTCAGTTCAGTATGCCATAATACCTGAGGTGACAATTAAATTGAATTCATACGTATATTCCGAAGAAATCCTATTGAAGTGAGTGATTTGAGCATGAATCAGCGATACTGAGAATATTTAAATATATAAATGTAATCTATATATGTGGAATTACGTGATTATAAAGAAAATTACTTTTGTCGAAGTATACCAAAGGTTTCAAAATAACAAAATATTCTTTCTCAAAGTTGGAGTCAACATAAAATTTTTTATTAGTCTTCTGAATTTTTTTCAAGTAAAAAATAGCGATGGGCTCATTATCTAGAGAAAAATAAATGTTCAAGTGATTGCAGTTCGCAGTAATGAATTGAAGAAGGAATGAAAATGACCGCGATAATTTTTTTAGTGTTTATTTTCTTTTTCTGAATGACTTTTCCGAAAAAATAATCGCCTCCACGCTGTGCAAATTGGCAACATAGAAACACAGAGAACGTTCGATAACGAATTGGCTGTTCCAAACATATTCGAACGTCAGAGGGAACATAAAAACAAAAGAAATGCTGAAAACAGCACGTTAATTGAAAAATATAATAGGCACGCTATACTCCTTTTTTATACGAACGGGGAAGAAAATTTCAACACCAATATTCCTACCAGGCAATGTAATTACGTTCTCACCAGCCGGAACTCTTGATATATTCGCAATCAAGATTCTAATTCATTTTTGAATTTTCACGACCACATTACGGCATCGCTGTCATCTTGCAAAGCAAGGAAATGAATAAAAGAACGCGGGAAGATTCTCCATAGTGACTTGAATTGTGATGAAGTATAATGGAGAAACAACAAGGGATTTGGAATTGGATGACGAAGAAAAACACCACACCGATTTTCTCATGATTTTTTCAAGAGGTTTGAAGAATTAATAGAAATTTTTGAGGAGACATGATAAGCGAATATCAAACAATAAATTGTGGAGTACCACAAGGAACAGTTTTGGGACCGATTCTTTTTTCATTATATATCGATGGCCTATTTTCTGTCAAGAGCTGCAGAAAAATCATAAGTTTCGCAGATGACACTGCCATACACTATGATGGGAATAACTGGAAAGAGCTTAAAGATGCAGTAGAAACAGATTTGGACACCATTAAGGATTGGTTTGATTATGAATTATT
>WOGR01008525.1:0-11801 GCA_015342045.1 Leptinotarsa lineolata | reverse complement strand
AGCTGGTTTGCCAGCCTTAGGATTGGTATGAGCCGCTGGTTTACCCCTATGTTTGGGTGGAGGTTTGGTTGTTCTCCTCCCCATAGGTGGATTGCCACTTGGCCCCCCTTTATTCACTCAAACGGCTACATTAGAGTGACTCATTTGAGTAGTTGCCTACTGGGAGGGTACCCGAGTTTTAGGACGGAATCAAACCTGCTCAAAACCAAAATTTGGTCTGAAACCCATCCTCGCCAGCACGGCCATAGATCCATCGTTAACAGCGAAGGTCCATGTTTGACCAGGGCCTATCTTTTTCTTGTGTAGAATAGTCCACTCCAAGGAGGTCAGTGATATAAGCCAGGGGAGTATTTGTTTTCTGATAGGTGTCAACCTACAGTGTAGGTGAGTCGAGACTGGCCTGAAAAAATTTTTCCTTTAGATATAATTTGATTAACAGCCAGTCATCAAGTATGCGCCCTTACTATGTGTAAAGGTTACTCTAACTCAAAATTGATATTCACTTACAAAACTTCAGAAATAGACTCGTATCATAGCGTTCCTCTAATTTTTCCTCCATTCAGCAACGGTATACCAGGTCTATTTAAACATTTTTTTTTCACTCATACAAACTATTCGCATTCACCTACCTCTATCGTAATATCCTTTGTTCTCGCGTCGGAAAATTTCTCGTTAACTTGCAAATTTTTCAACCTACGTATTTGTTCAAGTTTTTTTCGGGCATATGCATATAATGCAGGATGAAAGAGGTAAATTGCATATCCTCAGGCGCCAGTGCACCTTTCAAAAAGCTTAAATTATAGACCTTTTGTCGTGTCACAAAACTACACACACATCGCTATGTAATTATTATTATTCACCTCAAACGCAAAATTTGTTTCGGCGGCATTGTTCATCTATGGATGAAATCAGAATATTACTTTGGGAATATACCGTGTGTTATGAAGCTGTCGTTATATTGTGGATGAAATACTATCAAAAAAATTCCCAATCAATGTTTCATTATTTGCTTCCTTTATGAATTTGTTGATCTGCTCGCTGTTGAAGGCATCTGCTTTACTGTAACCAACATTCTTCCTTTTAATAAATGCGTTATTACAATAACAAAAACAACATACTTCCGGGACTAGGCCGAAAAAATGCTACTTTCTCTAGTAGAAGAAATGCGTGAAAATTTTAATATTCATATTATACAAAAAATACTCTAAAGGTAAAACATTCTCAGAAGATTATGTAGAGGTTATGGTTGTTTTGAAAGGTCAATTAACCACTGCCCATGTTGGCTCGGCTTATTTTGAAAACTTAATTTGTACTGCTAGAAAAAATAATGGAAATCAAAATTTTTATCAGTAAAAAAATGTATTGTTCGTCTTTCAATCTGGTTCTCAAATTGAATATTCCTATTCTAGTAATTTGATAAACGTTTTCGTTCAATTTATTTCATTATTATGTTGAATAAATCTCTTGGAATAATTCCAAGCAATTACGATACTTCACTCGACTAGTTTTCCGCTAGATTGCATTTTACAAAAAAAATTAGAACAATAATCATGAACTCTATGCCATTTTGTGTCTTTCTTGAAGTCACATGATGTGTTGTTCATAAAAACTAGTCATAAAAAGTACTTTTGAGGAATGTCCTCATTCGATTTCTATTATTTTTTGAATAATCAACATTTCTGTAGATTGCGTTATTTTTCTGTTTCTTATTTTGCAACTGAATTCAATTTGATGTGGAAAAACTTGAGTAACTCTACTCCTGAGTAAAAATGTTATGTTTTTTCAAGTATCATTCTGAAAATAAAAACAGTTTTATTGAAATAATTATTTGAAACTCTGTAGTTTTCAATAACCTGTATTTTACAAATAATTACTTCCAAAATGAGGTGTAAGCGACACTTCATAATGAATATCATTCCAAGAATCGACAAGGCAGCAACAAAAAATCTATGAAGACTATATGTAGTATAAATATTGACTGTTATTGGCATTCATGGTATCACATACAGGTGTTAAAAGTCTTTCTTCTGTTCTAATATGTCAATGCAGAAACTTCAGAATAAACATCATTCCAATAATCGACCAGAAAGCAACAAAAAACATATGAAGACTATATGTATTGTAAATATTGACTGTTATGTCTTGAGGTCTTTCTTCTGCTCTAATATGTCTTTATAGTTCTTTGGTCCATATCCATTATTCAGGCTACATATCATCTAAAAACTGCCAAAATGCACCTACGTTATATACGAGTGGAGTACCTAGCATCGTCGTGAACATATGATTGGATACCTGGAACCACGTCTACGACTCCCTGTAGCAAGATTTTTTTAACCTCATATGGAATTTAATACTATTTGTATTTATGGACTACCTACCTGATCAGCCACAATAAACCCTTGTGGGTTGCGGTGGAGGGTCGAATAGACCCACTCACTACTGACCTAACCTACCTGATCCATTATTCGATAATGAAGTTACTCCTACAATATCTCTCGTAATAGTACTAAGTTTGTGAAAGGCGATTTTACGAAAAAGCAAACCTATTTATATTTCATTAGTGAATTAGCATAAAATTCTTCTACTTTATAGGTAATTTTTTGATTTTTTTAAAGATATTAGTGTGCTTTGTTTCCATAACGAATTCTGCTTGAATTCTGACAATTTTGCACATCATTAACGTATTTTCTAATTTGATTTAGTGGAAGTCACGTTGCCGTTCTAACGTTACATTTCAATTGTTCATTTTTCCTTATTCGAATTGAAAATTCATTATTGTACTCTTTATAGATAGAACAAATAGAAACAAAAAAGTCCCAATTATGAAATCTTTGGTTTGGTCTTTAACCTATAGCTTTCTCATTTTAACATCACCTTAGTATAAAATCTGCACTTGACAAATATTGAACTATTTTATATGAATGTCTTTTGGGTAGTTAATACACCTATCCAAAATATGTACAAAATAAATCATTTGAGGATCATATACCGGGGCTCAAAGCTAACTCGAGAATAGCTTTGCAAAGAAATATAGGTGGCGTGAAAAGACAAATACATACAATACCACCAGTAAAACCGATGAAACTGACGTGTAGTGAAACCACAAAATAATACTATTCTGTGGTGTCTTGAGGGGAAACACATGCACATAGTCAGAATATTCAGAACGTATCTGACTACCACACCTGACACCAGAAATTGGTTTAAAGTTGAATATACATTTATTTGAATAAATTTAAAATAAATATGATACAATATTGACCAAAGAGTTGAATATACAACTGTCCCTCAGATATTTTCGAATCTCTAATGAATAATTGGATCTTATATTCATTCACGAGCATGGTTCGTTATATACTTGATAAATTTTGCCGATAAAGGTAAAACAGTGGATTGTATATCATTTTCATTTCATCACCCACCATTTCCTGACAAATGTCACATCATGACGTGTCCTGTGAAAATAACCTAGCTCCAGAGAGTTTGGAGATAATAACGTTGCAGCAAATTTGAATTGGTGGTGTATACGAATTTGTACGATTCTGTGAGCACTAAATGAAGTTTTCTGCATAATTGGAGTTCCTGTTTTGTTGCTACGCAAATCCAGTAATTTCCATGGAATTTTGATTATATTTTCATTTGAACGAGGTCGGTGAAACTATGCCGATTCCCAGTGGGGCCATTCACGTGTATTCGATATAGAATGAAAAAAACAGAACATATATTTTCCACGATTGTGATTGGTTGATTCGAAATAGCTTTTGAATACGTCTATGTACTATGGAAATAGTTTTACGAGGAAAACGTCGCAAGCGATGTCACGTATACATGCTACTACATGGGCTGAGAAGTCTCGGGCCTAACACTTACATGGCGCTGGTCTAATTGCATTCCCTTCTTTATCAGTTAGTACTAACCTTTAGAAGAAAGCTGTGGAAATTTCATGATATTCTACTAATTACTTTGTGAGTTATTGTGTCAAAAGTGACATTACTTTTGTTATTTTCACAACAATGGATCAAAAACAATTTCGTGCTTTTATTTTACACTGCTTCTTGATGGGGAAAAATACTGTTCAAGAGAAGCAATGGCTTGAAAAGTATTATAAGGACTCTGCTCCATCAGAAACAACAATTAAACGTTGGTTTGCTGACTTCAAACGTGGTCGTAGAGACACCGATGATGCAGACGCCGTGAACTTTCAAATGAGGCAGTAACACCAGAAAACATAAAAAAATCCACAAGATCGTTTTGAATGATCGAAAAGTGAAGTTGCGTGAGTTAGCTGACATCATAAAGATGTCAAATGAACGTGTTCGCTTTATATTGCATTTGCTTTTGACTATGAGAAAGCTCTGTTCAGAGTGGGTGCCGCGCGAACTCACTGTTGACTAAAAACATGAATGTATTGATGATTCTGAGAAGTGTTTAGTCATGTTTCAATTCAACAAACCGGAGTGTGTCACTCCGGAATCTAAACGATCGTCATCTGAGTGGAGAGCAACTGGTGTACCTCGTCAAAAGCGCCCCGAAAGTACAACAATCGTCTGGAAAGGTTATGGCCTCGATATTTTAAGGATGAAAATACCAACAGTGAATATTATTTAGCATCATTGGAACGTTTGAAAGCCGGTGCTCCCATAGCCACCGTATCCGCCAGATTTGTCTCCCAGCGACTACTGGCTGTTAGCAGACCTCGAAAAAATGCTCACCAGTAAGAAATTTAGCTCGAGTGAAGAGGTTATTGTTGAAACTGGGCCTATTTGTGGCAAAACATAAATTGTTCTAAAAAAGTACTATTTAAATGTTAGAGCAGCTCTAGAGTGTTTGTGTGACTCTTTATCGAGATTACGTTGACGAATAAAGCCGATTTTGAACAAATAAAAAATATGTTTTCTTTCTTAGGCCCGCGACTATTCAGCCCATGTGTTAAAAGATGAGAACCTTGGTACAATTCTATTGAAAAAGTGCGGGTTTCCAGAATTGCTGAAATGTAGTAAAATAACACCAGTGTATGAAAAAACTGTCGTCAGAGCCTTGAAAATTACAGACCAGTCACAGTACCATCAACTTTTTCCAAAGTATTCGAGTATATTATCATTAGAAATGAAAAATAACTCATTAATTTTGAAAATATTTCTTTTTCAATATAATCTCAAAACTGTTACGAGATATGTGATAGAATCGGCCGCTACTTGATGAAAATCCAGACCTGGAGAAGCTATTGTATAGCGAAACACGTGTTGCGTTTTTGTAAAACTATTCAGTGAAAATCTCACAATTTGAATTCTGTTACGGTACTTTGACTTCTATTGTCTAAGACTGTTAATAAATTTGAAATCTAAGATCAGAAAATTGAATTAAGTTAGCATTAGTAATGAAAGGATCATAATTCGGGTGAGTTGAGGATGTAAAAAAAATTATGAAATGAAATGAAATAAATTTGTTTATATTGTATGAGATTTATTAATTTTGATATATAAAAAAATCAGTAAGTAGCTCAGGGGAGCACAGAATATTATGACAATAACCTTTTCTTATCCTCGCGAGCTTTGGACTACAAAAGATATTGTCATTCAATATTTAATTTACCTCAGTTCAATTATAATTATTATACCTCAACCTTTGGGTATAATGTACATTATATTGCTAAAAATCCAGTGACAAAATTCATGCTTTACGTTATTTAGTAATCCAGTACATTTTTGAAATAAGAAATTTCCAGCCTCTAATTTTTTCAACAATGAGTGTTAATGTGTTCACAAAAAAGTTATTACAAAAAAATGAGTGCTACTTCATATTCTTCAAATCAAGATACATCTCTTGATACAGCAGTTATATATATAACATGTGTTAATACTGACTGAAAAATTGTTTTAAAAATACTACTTTACATTAATTACACACATAATTCAATACTCAATTATCAACACAAAAAAAACAAAACCATTTTGAAACCCAGTGCACCAGAATACCAACATATTTCTGTTACAATTGTTAAGAACTGAAATCTGTAACCAAACTTCTGAAACTAGGAGGCATTGAAAAGAAGCTTGTGATTAAAATACAATCAAGTTTCCAGAAGGAATTATTACTAATCGCATTCATTACATATTCACATTGTGAAGTTGTCAGAAAAAACTTGTATGCGAAGTTATTTTGTGGCTATTTTCAATTAACAAAAATTAATCTATAGAAATCGCATTGTGGTCATTTCTATATTAACCCAAAAGAGGAGTTAAAAAATTCATGATGAGATGAGGAAAAGCATCAATATTCCTGAGCGGGGTAAGAAAATCATAAACCACCTACACAGTGAAGAAGATATTCACTATTTCATACTTTGATGCTCTTTTTTCATTCAGGAACATCAAATTAAGCTTTACTTATCTTCATTAATATACATTCATTCTGAATATGAAGTAAATTATTTCAAAGCACTAATGATGACTAGCATAATTCACATTATTACGAATGATCTCAATTGATTCAATTTGTAGACCTATACCTGGCAATTTTGAACATTGTACCTTTTTTAAAGTTATTTTGGATACAAGTGCATTTCATTTTTCAATCTGTTGAATACAAGCAAACGTCAAATCTCACAATACAACATACTGGCCAAAAGACAGTACCTGGTATCCAATATAAACAAAGTTTCTCATCTCTGTCTGTTTCAGATCTACGCCTGGAAGATTCCGGCCTTTACACATGCTCCGCCATCTCTGAAAGCGGAGAGAGTTCCTGGTCCGCTTCCTTGAACGTCGTAGAAGGTTCATCTGTACCACTCCATCGCAGTCCAGACCCATCGACTTTTCCACAAGCCCCCTCCGCTCCTCAAATCCTGAACGCCACTGAATCCAGCATCAGCCTTTCCTGGGAAAGCGAAGACAGCAAAGACACAGGCCTGGTAGGATACACAGTGGAATACTGGAGCCCAGATCTACAAACCGGTTGGGTGATAGCAGCACACCGAGTTCAAAATCCGTACATGATCGTTCACGAGTTGAAACCCGATAGTTCCTATGTTTTCATCGTCAGAGCAGAGAACGCTCATGGTTTATCTTCTGCCAGTCCGGTTTCAACTAACGCAAGGACGTTGGCCAACTCAAGGTCTTTACCAGGTTCAGAACTGGATACTGCAAGATCGATATTGAGTACAAAGCTTATTGATCTGAAGGACACTAGACCTCAATCATCTAGCTCAGTCAAGTTGATTTGGAGTTTTTCGGACAGTGACTACGTTGAAGGGTTCTACATACGGTTCAGAGAGCTATCTGGTGGTTCCCACAACTACAATATTCTCACAGTACTTGACGTTGAAGCCAAGAGTTACGTCGTTACAAATTTGAAGAAGTTTACGAAGTACGAGTTCTTTTTATCACCATTCTACAAATCCGTGGAGGGACAGCCATCAAATTCCAGAATCGCTCAAACCTTAGAAGATGTTCCTTCAGCTCCTCCAGACAGCATAACTGCAGGGGTGTTCAATGATACTGCGGGTTGGGTGAGATGGTCACCTCCACCACCCCAACATTGCAACGGCATTATCATTGGGTATAAAATTCAAATCAAAGGAAATGTGATCAGATCCATGACCATGAACGCGTCTACAACTTCGATATTGATCAGCAACCTGACGGCAGGAGGCATGTACAACGCTAAAGTAGCAGCTTTGACTATCGCAGGCCAAGGACCTTACTCGAATCCTGTACCTCTGCTGACTTCTCCAAGAGCTCAGAGCCCTAGGACTCTTGGTCCCCTGGTTCCTCTTGTGCGCCAAACCTGGTTCGTTATTCTATTGGCAGCTCTTCTGCTTCTTCTATTAGCTGGAACAGGTGGATTACTCTATCTGAAGAGGAGGCAATCGTTGAGCAAGCAGCTAGGGCATCTGAATGTTCCAGTCGTCAACGCATCTCAACTCAATGCTAAAGAAAGTCTATGGATAGATAGAGGATGGAAAGCCAACGACTGCGACAAAGACGCCTCTATACCACTGTCACAGCCTGCTGACTATGCTGAAGTGGACACCAAAAACCTCTCCACTTTCTATAACTGCAAAAAAAGCCTGGAAAATCCCACACCTTATGCTACTACAATGATCTTACCACCTCCAAACTGGTCGGAGATAATTCCCCCTCCACCAGACCACCCTCCTCCAGACTGTCCGCGAGAGAATCCTCCTGTGCCTCCACCAAGGGGTGGTGGAAGTAGCTGCGGCAGTGGAGGATACGGGTGCTATGCCGTCCATGTTCCTGTTCAATGTAGCAAAATTCAGTACCCCAGAACACGTTCTTGCAACAACTGTGATGCCCACTGCTCGTTAGCTAGTGGCAGTTCGGGACATAGATCTAGTAATCGAGGCGGACACTGTAGTAACGTGCCACATAGTTGTGATACTAAAATTTGGTTCAACCAGCACAACTGGGAAGATGGTGATGCTGACTGTGAGACTGATCGACACTCCTGTACCAGCAGTCATGATACTACTTGCTCTTGTAGCGAATCATCGTGTCTGTATGCCGAAGCTGGTCCGTCTAGTAACCCCCGCTCCATTTCACACTGCCCACAATTTAGTAAAAGGGTGAAGTGAGACTTAATGGACGTTAGTGTTTATTTTTAAGCCAACAAGCATATCCTACGTGTATGTGGACAAGTGGACTCTTATTGTATTTGAGCATCTAGAAGCCTGGAAACAATTGAGTGAATGTTTGATTTCCTAGTCCTAGTTTTAGTTACCGGTTGGACAACTTTTGTCTTCCTGTTGATGATTTTAAATATTCTCACATAGTTCAGATGGTTCTGAAGTGGACATTGACTCAGATTTTTGTTTACTGGCTGACATTTTAATGACAAGGTTGAATACGTGTCAGTTGTAGATGACATGGTAGAAACTGTAGTACTGTAGGAGGGCATCTGCCAAATGTATAGATTTCAAGCAAAACAGTAAAATGAGATAGTCTATAAAAGGCAACTGTACAATCAACTAATACGTAAAGTGTAACTCACTCAAGTTTTTTTGATAATAATTAGCTGTGAATATTACATGCATTTTCATGAACTGATGAACTGACTCTGAAATCTGTTGTTACGGTGATTATTACTGAAACTTTTTTCTGTAGGTGATAAAAATTCGAGTTATGCACATATTGTACATTGAAAAAAACAAACTTGAAACTGAGTAGAAGTTCTTCAACTAACTGTATTCGAAACTGCTCATGATTTTCTCACTGTTTGATGAGAAATTAAGTGCATGACGAAATATTTTTTTTGAGTTTTATGGTAAAGTGGTATTTTTGAATACTCTGAAAACCATTTTGTACAATTTTTCTGGGTCCAGATTTTCATGAAAATGTACCAAACTGCTGTACTTATGTTTCTCGGTTCAAAAAAATTATTTTCTCTAGATGCAGGTTTTTAAAATTTTTCATTTAATATAAAATACTTCATTGATTGTCCTGATATTGACTGAATTGACTGAATCCTACCCTATTAGCAATATTATTCATCAGTAAGTTTTATAAATTGTGATTTATTGAGGATTTTAACGTGTAAATATATTTGTAAACTTGTAAATATTTTGTTATACGTAATAAGTATTTGTAAGGATTTTGTAGAAAGTATATTATGTAAAAATTGATGTAGATATTTATTATTTCCGCTCTGTTATTTATATCTGAATAAACGGTACTTATATGCTGATTTTTCTATTGGTTTTATTAGTATTCGAACTGGAAAGAGTAATTTCTCTATTTTGACAAACTGATTAGAAATAAATCTCAGGCTACTGGTTGGAAATGGCTTATAATATGATATAATAATAATGAAATAATATTACATAAATAATATTTCAGAAGTTTCAAGTTTTCCAATTTTCGTAAGTCTAACGATCTGAAAATATGCCATGAAGCCTTTAATCGAAATGATTTTCTACTAATTATACAAAAAGTCATTGACAGGTTTATAAAATACTGGGAAAATAATGCACTTTACCTAAACCTTCACAAATGTTATCATATTACTTACATTCCTTCAAAATAATCCATCATATTTTGAAATCATCACCTCCAAATATGTAATTGAGGTAAGGATTTGGGAATAACATTTGCCTCCAAATTTATTTTCGATAGGCATACACCTTGTATTACTAAAAAAGCAAATAGAATGCTTGGTTTCATTATAAGGGCAAGTTATTCATTTAGTAATACAAAAACAATAAAAGGCCTCAGAAAATTAATATATGAATATTCATACCTTTGCTACTCGACTATATATGTGTGATATTCTAAAAATTATTTCATTTGCACACAATTTAATTTTTAAGGATTGCAAGGTAACCAGCAAGTGTATCACATGGCTGCCTAAGATAGTAATCCTTGTGTTCATATATAACAATAACACATAAATTCTCAATGATTCCGATGTTTTTTGAGCTAGTTCATTATACAACTTGTGATTTGATTGTAACCACATTGCAATATTTGAAACCAAAAAAATATTCAGTATCGTGAGCTGTATTTACCATATGTGATGTGCACAATGCACAGGTTATGTTAGTTGCATATGTGTGCATCTATAGACTTCAAAGTATAATGTTGAAATATATACTACCTACTGAAGGTTTTTCAACCAAAAATCATTCATACGTAGTCTTATGTAAAAAAAGTGAATAAATTATGATTCGATTTTTGAAACTTTCCTGACAATCCTTGAAATTTTATTTTACGAATAAAATGAAAGCCAAATGGAATAAATTCATTATTTCGGTTACCGTACATATTTTTAAAATATCCCAAAACACTTCAAATTTAAATTATAATTTCACATACTTCAACGGAAAAATGTTACCACTACCTTCAACCCCCGTCGAATGATAGGTACAACCCCCAATTTTTTAAATGGGACGTATAGGCTTGTGATATATCGTTTGAAAGGTCTCTTCATTCTCTATTCGAAAATGTTATCGCTTTCAAGTTTATTGCAACAATTGAGATAAAATAAATTAAAATTATGTGGTTACCGAAATTCGCTAAAGTACACCCAAAACTTATTGCAATATACTCAAAATTTTTTTCATGTTGAGGTATTGATAATAAGAAAGTTAGCAAAAACCATAGCAATGTTCTTTTTAAATGGTATCCTTTGAAAAACTGTATATAATTTCCGTGGCAACGTTAGTTTGAAACGCCCTTTCAAATTGTTTTGTATGTTGCAACGTTAGTTGTCAGTATTTTAATTTAAGTTTAAAGTTCATTGACTTCAACTCTGATAAATGGTCAGATTAACGGAAATGCACAAAATAACATTTTAACAAATGATTGGTTACGGAGATGAAACCCGAACACAACAGGAAGTAGCTCGCCTATTTCATGACAATTTTTCTAATTTACCGCCCATATCTCAAGGAACAATAAGCAAAATAGAGAATCAGTTTCGCAAGTTTGATTATATGGGGCAGATAAAAAAAGCAGCTGGCAATGCAATGTATGATGAACTCAAATTAGATGTGATGCTTGAATTTGAGGAAAACCCACAGACATCGAGTAGACAGGCATCCACTACATTCAATGTTAGCCATACATCAATAGTATACATATTAAAAAAAATAAAACGCATCTTTATAAAATGATATCTACTCAGGAGCTCATGGAAGACGATTTGATAGAAGAACTTATTTTTGTGAGCAAATGATGGACATTCTGGTTAACACTATAATCCAATTAAAAGACGTTATGTTTTCTGATGAGTGTACTTTTTCTCTTAACGGTCATGCTAATCGGCAAAATTGCCGCTACCGGTCA
>WOGR01008524.1:0-11802 GCA_015342045.1 Leptinotarsa lineolata | reverse complement strand
AGCAAATAGAAGAAGTGCCATGAATTCTGTATTTTTCAAAGGCATACAAGTAATTACCAAATGTAATTGAATGTAGTTCATCATTGAGTAGTTTCAAAAAACAGTTATTGAAATCCATCCACGATGCTAGATAGAATAATACTTGGTTAGATTATATTTATAATAATTATAGTAACTGTATATTGTTTTCTCATATTTATCATTGTATCGGAGCTGCATCTATATTGCAATGTATTTTTAATAAAATATATCGTTATCTTCCAAACTAGAGATATTTAATTTCGATTTTGAACTATATCTACATTTTCAGTTTTTTATAATCACTTTCAGTTTCTTTAATGTTTGTAATATGTTTTATATAATATTGTATATGAGGGTTACCTATTTCAATAAATATATTCTTCTCCATTTACTGTCATTGCCCACATGCGTGGATATATTGCAAAAAAGTCCAAATGAACGTACATGACCGTCTCTAAGAAATTGAAGCCCATTTGACTAGAGAAAATTCTCCGAGAGGATTATTTGAGTAAGTTTATTATGGTCCAGTAGCCAGATACAAATTGGGTCAATTATTTCTTCTCGAGCGAAACTTCGTAAAATGCATCAAGAATTTATATAAAAATATATATTTATAATAGTCGATTTCGTCAACAGTGCGACTACATGAGTGGGGTGAGCAGTAGCAGCCTCCTACATGTGAAAAAAAGTTTTTTTAGTCATTTTCTCCCATTTCAGAAATTTTCGGATTATAGTTCACCCAATATCTTGAAGGAAAAATAAATTTCAGCTGGCCATAACATGGAAGATCATATATTAACGGGCTGCTTGAACATGACAAAAAATTATATTTTCAATGATTTCCTCTCAAATGAATATTTTCCTGGTGATAGTTTATATTCTACTATGAATGAAAATTGAAAGCAGCTTGCTGTATCTCACTGGAAAGTTTGTAAGCTGGTACCTCAAAAGGTGTAACTCAGCAGCATCTATCACCTACTGAATCTTATCAGCTGATGACTTTCCCCTTGACTTACAGCTAGCTGTTTTTTTCCATTATTCACTAGAGCAAGTTAACAATCCTCTTATGAATTTCCATCCGGAAGTTCCAACGACTGAAGAACCATCAGATTATGGTTGGGAAGACATAGACAGCCGATTTGAATTTCATTGGTTTTCTTGGACTCAGTGACCAACTCCAATCGAGGAGATAACCATTCAACCTGAGAAAGGTATCAATTATTTTTTCATATTGATCGTGTTTTGCTATACATGCGTACTGATAATATTACTTTTCGTCTTTCCACAGATGTTGATGATCAACATATGATCGCTGACAGTGACTCTGGCAGTGAATCAGAGAGACATGAAAGCGACTAAAGCCAAAGCGAGAATGAAAAGGATTTGTTGTCATTATTCTTTTTTATCACTTTATTGAAATAAACCATTGAGAAATAATGCTACAATGGATTATTCATTGATTAATTTACTTATACCAACATTTAACCTTCATATTTGTTATCGAAACACTCAAATCAAGCATACTGCCGAATAACTCAAGAAACGCGATTTTCTCCTGTATGAAAATTTTTAAGAAGATTGTTAACATGCTCTAGTGAATAATGTAAAAAATGAGCTAGCTGTAAGTCAAGGGTAAGATATAATTCAGTAAGTGACAGATGCTGCTGCGTTACACCTTTTAAGGTACCAGCTGACCAACTTTTCAGTGAGAAACATCTTTCCCACATTGATTTTCATTCAGTGTCGTATAAACTATCACCAGGAAAATTTTGAGTTGAGGGAAAAGCATTTGAAATATATTTTTTTTTTCATGTTGAAGCAGCCAGCTGACCATATTATGGTCAGCTAACCATCTTATGGCCAGCTGACTCGATTTTTTCTTCAAGATATTGGGATAAATAAAATCCGACAAATTTTGAAATGGAACGAAATGACTGAAATTTTTTTTCCCTGCGTGGGAGGCAGCCACTACCCGCTCCACCTACCGAGTCACAGCTGACGGTCGCGAATGTTCATACTTTAATGCATATATAATGCATTTCACGAATTTTCGATTGGGATGAAAATCTGTCACTGGATCCTAGTTTATCATATATACTGCTGAAAAAAGTTATACTGAAATTTTATATAATCGGGTACATAGGGCATTGTCATGAAATGTAAAATTTTATGAAAAGTAATTAGGTGTTACAAACTTCAAGCAAGATAAACTTAGTTGCTGCTCAATAACGCTTTTCCAGATTCTCAATTCTAGATTCACTAACTTATTATAGGCAGTACATTTTTCTATTCAAAGTAACCTAAATTATATTATAATATTTCCAAAAATCTATCAGGAATATGTCAATCTCATTCTGAAATTTTTGTGGAACAAAATGTGAACTGATAACTGAAATCGGATTCAAAAAAGCTGTGAGTGCAACAAAGGTTGAACATATATTATATATTATCGTTTCACAAACTCCCATGAAAAAATACAAAAATTGTATCATTCGTGGGTGGGATCTGACTATTTTTAGGAGAGATTAGTTTCTTGAATGAAATTATCGAATGGCTTCCTACATTACCATCATTTAGTACTTTCTTCAATTTCAATTAGTCTAATTTATTTCTCCAGCTATCACAACTCATCAAAAAGAATCAGTCTTTTTCTAGAGATGCCTACTGATGAATCATAATCTCTTCGGCGAGTAGGTAGGCTGAAACGTCTTTCAAATATCGTTACATGAAGCCATACATACGTTTCATATACTACCTACTTATAAACTACCTACTCATGACTAACACTCTCTTGAGAAAGAAGGAAGGCTAAAAGTCTCTCAAATATCGATACTTGAAGCCATATATACGTTCCATATATTACCTAGGTACATGTGAAACAATAAAACCTCGATAAACAAAAAATATAAAGCGTTTCTGATTCATTGGAAAATTATAATCTCAAAATAATTTCAATCAAAAGTGAGTTAACAAAAAAGAAAATATTCTCATGTGGAGTTGTTGAATACAAACTATTCAATATTTGTTATCCATCACATGAAAAACTCACACGTGATGTATTAAAATGTTTTCAACTTATATTTCTGTAATGTTCAAAAATTTCCGTGTTCGTATAGTACTTTGCCCTAACAAAACGATACATCCTAACAGTAGATTACGTCAGAAATGAGTGGGTTTATTCGACCCTCCACCGCAACCTACAAGGGTTTATTGTGGCTCACACCTAAACAGTAGTAAGCGATCACAAGCATTAGGGCAAAGTAACGTATGAAGACAGCTAATCCTTTGCACACCACCAAAAATTTCAATTCGAAATATTGATATATATTAAGTGTGCGTTGTTCGTTCAGTAGACAATGAACATTGAACAGCTTGTATATAATAATTTCAGATGAGGATTTTTCTTGTTTAATATTTTTCAATGCGTGATATTCCAGTGGATAGGTTTGAGTTTTCAATTGATTTTTTTGAGCAGAAGTGACACACATTGTGTAATTTCATATCACCAAAACACAAATGAATAAATTCCTTTCATTTTTTGTCATGGAACTGATTCTTGAGATTCATTTCATCTTCTGAATCCAATAAAATAAATGTCTCAGAAATCCTTATTGAGATTTTCGACAGAATCTTGGAATGTTCAAAGTTCAGTTTTGAAAATTTACCATTTCCCGTAAGGCAAGAGGTGGAATTTGAAGTGGTCCTATACAGGCGCCAAATAAACATTTTGCTGCACGAGTAGTATGCTGATGGATTCGACAAAGATAAATAGGTTGATGTTGAAGTGATACGGATATGAATCAAACTCTTCAAACTCCTAAGTGTCCGAATTATTATTTTATCAAGCAGCCAAGCAGCTCGAAAAGCTTTGTAACTTCCATGATGATGCCGGATCACAAAGAAATTGAGAAAATGAGGAAGGTCCGCCTCAATACATCGGTAGACAGGATTATAAAATTGCATTGATAGTGATTCAGGAAGAAAAACAAAAAAAACAAATTTCACCTAGTTTGGAGCAGGCATTCATGGTATCACCTTAAGTGAGACAACCTGAAAACCTAGAAAAAGATGATAACCCAGATCACTGGAGACTGACAGAGTCATGAAGTCAACAAGCATTTGGACATGGAACATCGTATAGTCTGTGGAAGAGCTACGTGAAGACAGAATTTCCATAACAAGACGAGATATTACTGACATGAAGTATTAAAACTCCATGATGAACTTTTATGATGAAAAATTTCATTGTTTTTTTATTATTATCAAGCATCTAGCTACAGAAAACTGACTGATTTCACCAAAATATTCAGCATTTTGAGGCTCGAATAGATCACGACTCACTATAATTCAAAATATGCAATTTTCTGTTGAAAATTTTATATCATTGCTTCATTTCAAATGCACTCACAACATTCACATTCAACCACATTGTTAACTGTTTCTGTAGAAGTGTCATTAATATGAGACTGTTCGCTTGCACCATATTCTCAAAATGACTAACATTTCAATAACTCCAACATTTTTCTACTCATCAATTTTCAACTAGTTATACTGATCCAAAACAAGCACTTTCCCCACTAAACAGAAATGCGCGTTTCTCCAATCAAGTTGGCGTCATCAGAAGAAAAAACTGACGACGCCCATTTCATCTCCTGAATACGCCAACATGCATTTCTGGTATTTGGGAAAAGTGTTTGTTTTGGATTTACTCTGCACCAGAGGTTTCAGTTTTACCTTTCATCAGTTAAATTGATTTCAAAATCCCAAAAATAAATTTGCAATGACTTTATCAACCCAATTTAGACTGATTAACGTCATAGAAAAATGAAAAGCCTCAAAATGAAAGTACCAACTCGATGAATTTGCATTGACTTTATCAACCCAATTAAGACTGATTAACGTCACAGAAAAAGAGAAAGCCTGAAAATAAAATTACCAGCTCGATAACGAATAAGAGAAATGTCATTATTCGAACTGAATTCATCTCCACTATGAGTTAGCCTCATTTAAAAATCTCTGATTGGATAAAGTTGGCTGTCGAAATCAACTAGTTTTCCCTTTTATTTTCATTTTCAATTATGCTGATGGAAAATTTTCCTTTGCATAAAGAGAATGTTGCATTCATCGACAAAAAAAACAATGATGGCAGCATGCCAAAAGGGCTCTCTTGGTATTAGTATATAGAGGTTGTCATACAGCGCGTGAGAAAACGACATTTTTCAAATTGAAACAATTTTTGGTTGACGATAAAGTATCAGTACTATGATATTCATAGTCAGTTTTCACTATATTATTTGCTGCGATATCCATATCATTATTGCTAAACATTGTTTGAAACTGCGCACAAATATTCAGACAATAAATTTTGGACAAAGACAGTCTAATAAATTAATTAGTTATTGAGAAATAGATGTGATTTTCTTCAAGGCTTCTTTGAGCTATTACAAAAGTCCCACTTCAAGGCATGGAACACCCAATAAATTTCAATTGAATTTTCCAGCTCCAACTATTTTTTGGGTGAACTTATGGTATTTATAATAGGAGTCATTTCTAAAGAAAAGATATATCCATTAATATATTGAAAAGCACCTGTGATATCTTCTGAAGTTCCTGAAAATATATCTGAAATTTGTCCTCTGGATGTTATGACACTCGCTGTTTCGAAAAAGTCCACATGAGATCTGTTGTTATATGTATCCTTTTCCACTATCAGTATAATATAACATTTATATTAGGTGTTATTTATTTTGAATGATTTTACCATGATTTTGGAACTTGAGAATATTGTCATATATAATATCCAATTTTATTTCTGTCGAATGCTATTATATCGCCTACTTGATTTTGAAGAGTTTATCGACATTAATTTCTTCATTTATATCAGTGTCCATATATTTCTGATGAATAATTAGTTTTGTTCATTCATCAGACTGTAGAGAAAATAGACATTACAACTGATTCAATAGAAAATCACCTGAAGTGTAATGAAGTGCAAACTGAAAAGTTGAACCCAAAAAGTTACTGCATAATGTAAGCCACTGAAGAGTCCTTCTGGTCAGTAACTCATCGTATTCATAAATTCTGACTGAAAATTGAATAATTAATTAAAAAATTATATACCAAGAACTTTGCTGCTGCAGGCCCAGATGGGCTGAACACTTATATTGGTGGAAAAAACCACCAAGCACCCACGGCCATTTGGCCAGATTTTTCAACTCATGGCTGGACGGAGAGCAGCCGATTCCGGATTAGTTTGAAATTATGCCCTCTCTACTCTCGAATCTTAAAATCATACCAGCCTGCCACACTAAGGCAAAAATCTTAGCCGGACAGATGCAGAAGGCTGTCATTCTTGGCTCACTGCGCCTGCTCAGGGAACATGATTCTCGGACCCAATGATCACTCACTCAACGGTGTGGGGAGTGGTCGTTGGTAGATAATGCTGGCGCGTCCTCCAGAATGTATCGGGGCTCCGGGGGATAGGGCCTGACTAGCGCATACTACGGATAATAATTTATTCATTTACAGTGAAAAATGCTATGAGAAACTACAAATAAATTATCATCATCAAATATCACATGGTATGCCTTGCCATTCAGAAATGCCAAGGGGGAGTTCGCCTGAGGGTGCTCTATCACTCAACTCTTGCTATTTCAATTATCATAATATAACTAATCCTAAAACATAAATCTTGAATATTCATCGATAACAATAAAAGGAGAAGAAAGTAATATTGGAGATAACGAGAAATAAATACTTGTTAAAAACAGGTTGGAAAAAAGGGATATACGTTTTCAGAATCCAGGTGAATTTTTAGGTGAGACGAAATGAAACTATCAATGGATTAACGTGGACTTATTTGCATGAAATATTTTTCAAAGGATTTCACATTCCTATTGAAATCAAGTGGATTTTGAGGTTGAACTTTCAGACCTGCATGGAGATTCAGTAAATACCATTGATATTTGATGCTGCCTAAAACGGCTACATGAAGATTCACTGTTGAAAAGACATCGGAAAGAGACTTAATTCAATTCCCTTCCTACATCCCCCTTGAAAATTAAATTAGGATGTCTTTTCGAGATTTTGTATTATTCTGAAATGGAATAATTGAATTCTTGAAGTTAACAAATCGACACCTTCCATTCTGAACTATCAGTTTTTCGAAGTTGAGACTATTCGATTTATGATCTAAAATAGTTTTGAATAGGTTCCGTGAATGTATTTTTCTTGGGAAAACTCTTGTTTATCACTGATCGTAAAGCTGATGATACTTCATCAACTAAATGAAACACGTAACCTGTGAGAAGGCATCCTATCCTTTAATTTCGGGTTTTCTACGCCTACATAAAAAACATCCTTTGCATGTGGGTCCGAGCGAACATGTGGAGTGTTTGAATTTTAATCAAGTACAGGTTATAGAGGTCTTCAAAGGGTTTACAAAAGCAAATGAATTTCAAACCGTTTTGGGTAAACATCAGTGGTATGAGCGGAAAATGAATCCTAGCATACACGAATTTTCCACGTCAGCTGTTCGTTTTAGATCTTATTTAGATATCTTTTATGGAATAATATCCACCTTTGCAGATTTTTGTGAAAACGACGCAGTAACTATCTGTATATTCATTTTCCCCATCTGTAACTATAATAGTTCAACGTTTAATGTTGTTGTCTAGTTATGACACTCTGAAAAATCACTTGAAAGTGAAAGTGAAGTGGTCGAGAATGAGGATATATTTTTATTGTTTTTCTGATTTTATAAACTTCCACAATCTGTGAAGTAATGAAAACATTCCCACTTTCGCAGCTTTACATTCAAGTCTCCCACCAAGAATAACTCAATAATACTCAACAGAAAATTCAAATCATTTGGAGGAAAATTGTTGTTGAGGCGATTGGTTCCGTTGGTGAACTCAATGCCAACATTTTCCATTCTATAGGGTCTTACAATAGGGACTTCTGAACTTCCATAATCGTCTCACCGAGATGACTATTCGAAATATGGTAGATGAGTGAGTCCACTCATTCAGTAAACGATTGACCAACAGGAGAATCCAAGGCACTCGATTTTGCGTCCGCTCACAAGAACTCGGCCTTTCGCAGACCATAACTCAGCCAATTTTGCGTCGTGACTTCAGCCTGCACCCGAACAAAATCATCTGACACAGAAATTGAAGGCAAACGACCAAAATGACACAGGAACTAGAGGTAAACGACCATAGACAACGAGGTGTATTTGCTGCATGGGCTCTGGAGCAGTTGGAGCAAGGTGGAAAATAGATAGTTTCAATAAATTCGGTACTTGTCATTCCCTACAATGGATTTAAAATCTCCCGAAGCGTAGGCCAACACCGGTGTCTTGTCAATACCGTAAAAGTGCCGTAGATGGTAATGAAGAATCCCTGTGACCGCGTTATGTAGGTGGATATAGGCTGAGTCTTTCGACATTCTGACAGAAAGTGCATTGGGGCTTTATGCACCTTGGGGCAGGTCCTGCACCTTGTGTCAGGAACCTCTATACCAATCTAACAACTGCGGTATATTAACGTGTTGAAGACACCATCCTGGCAGGCCATGATGAACCCCTCAGTTTCCGACTTCAGCTCACTCGACCTGAGGAAAGCAGAGGTTAGCTGCTTGATAAGCCGAGGTCTTGTGTTGCGACTGTTAAGGTACGAAGTTGATTGGAATTATTCTGCCTCTAGTATGCTATTGTGGGTCTCGTTTTGGATTTTACGTAGCTTATCATATCATTTCATCTGAAGTAACAGTTGATATATTATCAGAATTTGTTGTGATCCTTTCATTTTCCGCCTTCCTTTTTGCACTGAACTCTTCAATGGTGGTATCATATATGTCTACAATCCCATATTCTCATTCAGGACTCGGTTTGAGTCTTCACAGACTTCCATAACATTAGGGCGATTTTCTGTTGACTTTCACTGCACATTTGCTGGATTTTTGAAATCATTGTTTTCATCGTCATCGAGGATACCTCTGCTGTCTTCATTAGGGAAATTATCTTTTTTGTTTGAGGGGTAGGGGTGCAAACATTCCCTTATAAGCTACCCTTCACTCTCCCGGGCAGTGATTCCTTCCGTATATGATTCCATAGATGACTCAAATAATTCTTTTTCATTCTTTTGAGAATTTTCTATATCAGACAACTTTTTGATACTTTCATCTTCATAGTTACATTTCGATTTCGAAAATATTTGAGAAATAAAACAGTAATAGATGAGCTGAATGGGGTTTAGTTAATTTCATAACTTTTTTCAAAATATCTAATTAACGTAGTGTGATTCAGTAAAGTATGTTAGTCCTCATTATTACCTTTTGCGGGAAAACGGCCACCGAATTCGATTTTACGTTCGGAAATGTGGTTTTATCGGTCGACTCCAGATGGTGAATATCAGGTTTTTGTAGTTCTAATTGGTTTTACTTTGGGCAAAATGCTGCAGGCCAACGTCCTCTGTTGGAACGGTCAGTCATGTAGTCTTCAGCTCAGGACAGGGCTTTTTTAAACGCTTTTTCAACATTACAAATTTCTGGAATGCTGCTGAGGGTCCGCATTATCTTGAGTGATTTCTTTCTTCTCTGGTGGATATGTGCTATCATTCACTTTTCGGCTGCATCCTATCGCGTCTGCTTTCTTCGTCACAATTTTATCTGTTTTATCTTTCTGCAGTACGGAGGAATCACTAACACATTATGTTGAGGGAAGTTGATTTATTTTCAATCCCCACCGTTTTGTTTTCTTATGTTGAATGCCCAATTTTCGAGTATCAAAGCAAAATCCGTACAATCCACGGAAGCAACATATGTCACTTGTGTATGGTGTAAGGAATGAGAAAAAAAATACGTCTGACAAAAGCTCAATCTGAAATATATACAATATACAGAATAATATTTGTGGAGAACAAAACAAATATGTGTGATGAAATGTTAATCATATATATGAAACTGTGGTGGAATAAAGAGTTTTTATTCGAGTTATGCTGCGTATATATTCATTCAATGAATATATACGAAATAAAAACAGGTACTATGTACCTGTTTTTATTTCGAGTGCTCTAGTTATGGCTTGACCTACATGATGTTTTATTTTCCTTATATTGATTCAATACCGGTGACTTGTAGAACAGCTATCTAGGATCGAATACTCCTGATTGTTTATATAACAAATAATTGGGATAACGAGGCGGTTTATTTAACACAAGTTTCAAAAACTTTTTTTGAATGACTTCCAATGGACGAAGATGTGATTTGGATACCCCACCACATCTTATTAGGCAGTATCAAATGGCTGTATACCAAACTGAGGTAAACGATTTTTTTTGTTCAGTTGACGAAACTTGAATAGTATACATCGCAATTTTTCTACAATATACTCAATATGAAAGTCCCAGCTGATGTAAGTATCCATAAGAACTCTTAAATACTCATTACAGTTAGCTGGAGATATCTTGAAGGAGTTTTGAATAGTTATCTGATTGAAGGTAGTGTAGATTTGTTATCACAGAATGATAAGTGATAGGTTTTGCTGAAGTTTGATAAAACCATTTCATGGTCGAGCCAATCTTTGATTTTTCTAGATATTTTTCTACCATGTCTTCAACCTCAGACCAAGATTGCTCAGAGTAAAGAACAACAGTATCGTCTTCAAAACTTATTTTGCGTGCGTCCTGTGGTTCCAATCGCAAAACAATCCGTTCACACAAATACTAAAAAACAACGGACTCAGAACAGTTTCTTGCGGTACTGCACAATCGATTTTCTTTCCAATGCTTTCCATATTCCTCATTTCCACAATCTGTTTTCTTTTCGAGAGATATGTATCTGTTCCTGTCAATTGATATGCATTACCTTTTATAAGGCATAATTAGTGAGCTGTAATACCACATTTTCGGTGGATTTTCTTTCCCGATTACCAAACTGTGGGTCGGATAATATCATATATTTTTGTATAAATGACTCTAGCCTTGCTTTGATCAATTTTTCTAGAATTTCACTGAGATTCGTTATTGAAGATACTGGTCTGTAGTTAACCACTCCATCTCTACATCCACAGGAGTAACTATGAAAGTTTTTTAGCACAATGTAAAGTAGCCGACTTCTGCTGTTCTATTAATTATGTGGAATATCGTTCCTGCTACAAACTGAGCCACTAGTTTGAACTTTTCACTTTTCAGGTTATGAATTCCTGATGCTTTGTTTTTTTCGAAATCACTTAGTGTCTTCCACACTTCTGTTGAAGTAGCCAGATAGTAAGAAAGTTGAATATCTGTTTACGAGTTCGGTAAAACTGAATTGTTCTGTTCTTTCGATTCTATTCGCAAGGTTTTTTCCTGTGTCAATATTAGTTTTGTCAAATATTCCTATTGTATCACCTAGATCATCTATCATATCTCTTTTATCATTTGTCATAGACTTTATTTCAACTTTTCCATCTCCATTGCACATTTCATTTATGTTTTTTCACAAGTTGTCTGGACCAGTCCTGCTTCCAATTATCCTGTTTCTATCGTAATCGATATTTTCAGTTGCACATTTTAAGGATCTTTTTTCAATTGTTTATATAAACTATTTTTATTGTTAACAGATTTTTCCAATGAGTTAGAAATACAATTATTTTTTCTTTTGGGTCCCTTGATGCGTTGATAGTAAGTACATTCTTAAATGAGTAGAATTTTGATATTGATTCTATAGCATATATGACATTTTTTTAAAATCTGTATACCAATCGAATAGTTAATTTGTTTGTATACAGATTCCATTGTA
>WOGR01008523.1:0-11802 GCA_015342045.1 Leptinotarsa lineolata | reverse complement strand
ATACCAGTTTTTCACGATAGCGTTGGCGGTGTTACCAAACTTTGAAACCGCCTGCTTGGTACTGGCAATGCCCAATAGGCTCAGATAACTGTATGCTGGTGGCTTGTCCGATGAAAAATTGAAATTGAATAGTGGATGATTGAAAGCATGCTCATCTATATATCTTTTCATTTCAATTTTGTCAGTTTGACTGCATTATACTTTTATCCTTCCATTATTCTCAGTCATTTTCAGAAATTTATGTGGACTAGCGAACCGCCTTGGCTCCGCACGTGTGCAATGCTGATACTAAATATAGATTCATCAACCGGAAATTTGAGGGTATGGAGAAACAGTGATGAAAAGGTTACTTCATTTTATGAACGCGCCTTTCCCCCCCCGCGGGTGGTGCCCCAGTTGTAATATCCAAAACTCCTTCGTTATTAGACATCTTCAACATAAAACGAACCTACATACAAAATTTCAGCCTCCGAAAATACTTCGGTATGGAGAAAGAGTGATGAAAAGGTAATTTTCATATGTGAACGCTGCCCTCTTATCCCTAGTGGGGGCGCTCCAGTTGTGATATTTAATAATCCTTCCTTATTACACATCTTCAATATAAAACGAACCCACATACACAATTTCACCCTCAAAAATATAACGGTACCAAAAACAGTTATGAAAAGGTAATTTTCATATGTAAAGGCGCTCCATTTATCCCCATGGGGGACGCCCCTGTTGGAATAGTTGGAAATCCTTTCTTAGTACGCATCAAGGACCTACTAAGAAGCATCTATGTACCAAATTTTAGGTTTCTAGGACTTACCAGTACGGAAAAACAGATATGATTGAGTGAGTGTTAAATGAGTGACTTTCGCATTTATAAGTATAGATTCGGTTTTTGGATGCATTCCTGGAGAGCTTTCTATATTTTTGCGAACACAGTTGTCGATTCAAAAGATGGGTAATACCACCAATGCCGGCGTGAAAACTTGGTTGGCAAAAGAATAATGAGAATTGAAACTTCCTATGCTTTTATCATTTTTATTTGTGACTACTGTTACAGTAACGGTAGCTACAAATTGAAGTGGTAAAAAAACATAGAAAGTTTCAATTCTCATTTTTCATGATGATCTCCTACCACGTAGTAACAGAATTATCCACAAATGTATTGGTTAGCAAACTTGGGTATCAAACCACTAGGTGGTTCCACTTATGTCTCGCTTGCGTTCACGCAATATTTCTTCTTCAATTGAAGACCGTTCCGAAATGAAATTTGAATATTCTGAAGAGTGCTCATCTATTTATCTTTTCACGCACGCACGCACGATAAGTATAACTGATTGCTGTCTGTGTCTGCTGAATGTGTTTGAAAAAAACTTGAATTGGTGGTCTTCATCAATGCAAAATAATCCAAACAATAGTTTTTAGTATTTTTGTTTGTTTATCTTTGTGTTTATGCGCGCTAATCTTGAAAACGGCTCAACCGATTTGAGTGCAATTTATATTAATATATTGTAGTCAGCTTCTCCTTACATTCAGTGTTTGGTTCAATCGGTTCATAAAGTTACGTCAATTTGGAGAATCATGTCAAATACTTGTTGAAATAAAAAACTATGAAAATACTGTTCAGCTGATTTAACTTTAACTGTGGTTAACTATGAGGCAAATATTAATAAAATCCAATGAGTAGTTCCAGCAGACTGATTGTTTTGTCAATACATTTTTCAATAAATACAAACGGTTCGTTGAATCGAAGATGGCTTCACTTTTAGTGTTTCAATATTTATACAAATAAATACTTGCCGGAAACTGTAGACCAAGCGTATCAAGAAACGTACAACAGCTGGTAGAAAAATATAGTGTAGAAAATTGTTTAGGAGATGCTGGTAAGGATACTAAATCCTTGCCTCTCATACAAGGTCTAATATTTTGTACAATCTTCGATAAACTAAACCTATCTCAGTCATTTATGAGCCTTGTTTTCAATTTTTATTAATAATAATAAATGGTCTTTATTTTCATCTTGGTGGAGTTTAGCTTACGCTATTTATTCTACCACTCAACCAGGAATTGAATCGGTATGCTACACCACTGTGCAACCTGCAGAGAGAGCCAGAAAGTAACCACATGACAAAGTCTCTGGATGTGACCCAGAATAATGAAATTAAATTTTGGAAAATTGCATTAGAAATTCCAAATTGTTACTTAGAATACCAAACCCCTGCCTCTCATCTAAGATATTTCACGAAAAAACAACAACAAATCCGGCTAATGCCACGCTATCGAAAATCAAAGTAGGTATATGGAAATTGAAGTCGAAATTTATTGGTAATGATTTTGTGAAATTTCGATTTCAATCCCGAAGTTTCTGTTGTATTCCGACAAACAACCCTGATGTTGACTTGTCCTATTGATAAGAATACTGTTTGCGAATTAGATTAGATGTCTGATGAGACAAGAGTTATCATTCATTTTACTAGAAGCTTTCTTAAACCTCGTGAATTCCATACTATACCATGGGTGAATTTTTCCCCAACTTCGAGTCCAAAAATTCAATGACATGTCCACAATTCGAACCCAAGAAAATTCAGATCCTAACAAACCGAACTTTGAGTTTATACTGTATAACCGTTATTTTTCGATGATGTGTAGTAGAATATTCGCTGTTTCTGTGTTTATTCTGAAGTATATAACACTTTTCTGCTACTAAAATATGGTTATTCGTATATCAGTTCACAAGTGCCATTTCGCAAAATTTCAATTCTTCTTCGAGAAAACTTATGATTGAAGTGTCATTCGATTCGATTTCATCCAGAATAATTTACGATTTGTGCCAAGTTGCGCAAACAATCAGTTTGAAAGTTATGAACAACTCAGTTGAACAAAAGAAGTGTTCGTTTCTTGCAATTATTACGAAAACTATCAGAAATAATCAAAATTATATACAAGGTCCTCAAAGGGCAGAAAATGTACTAAAAAAGTCATGACTCCCGGAACCAGAGTATTAACAATTTGATCTGGTTAACATATGGGTAGAAATCAGTGGTTCAGTTTATGTATGTGACGCCCGATTTGGGCGTTTTAACACTAGGAATGATTCAAACTCATATAATATGAATATTGCAAAAAAAATAAATATTACAATAATCTACCGGTAGAAAAAATGTATCGCAAATTTGTTTCTGATTATGGAGATAACTGTAGTGTATGCGATGACGGATAAAATGAAAGGAAAACTATTCGAGTTGTTAACGTCGATGGCATTCGACTAAGACAGGGTAGAGGGAACATGAGTCACACCAAGGACAGTTGTATCTAGACGGGCAAGCGGAGGTTATTTTGACGAGAGTATTTCATTTCTAATATGAGGTGATGAAGGTTCCCTATAATGACCATGTACCATTTTGTAAGAAAAGAAAATGCAGTGGAATATGAAAAAATGATTTTTACACGATAATTGTTGTTATTTTCATTATTATGTTCACCATTCAATGAAATGAAGCGTGGAAATCCAGTCATTTCATATGGTTCCTTAATATTGATATTTCGTTGTCAAAATGAATCGTTGAAACAAGAAACTTCTTTTTTTTCAAATTCATCATTTGCAATAATAATTATAATGAAAATATATTATCTCATAAACAATGCAATTGTTTGAAGAGTGGAGGGACGCAATCTGAATTCAGAAACGCCAAAAAAATTCAAATAGAAATGGAATCAACATAAATGTAGTAAAGCTACCTGCCCTCAAGTGCACACGTATCAGCTCATTTGATTCAACCAATACGAATGGAGCCAAGCTCACCAGAATAACTGAAGACCCAAACCATCAATATAGTATCTGCTGTGAGGACAACTAGAGCACTTCGTTCATTGCCTCATCGCCTTTGATAATGTATACCGCAGTCGTAGACTGAACTTCAGGCATGAAAACCGAAAGATCACGGTCAATAAACCCAGATTTTTTTTGACATGATACATTTGTTAACAACAAATTTTGAGCAATAGAGATATTCGTGTCGCTTCCATTGACAACAAAACAACGATAATGAATTTCTGAAAATAAATACAATGCTCTGTTTTCAATTTTTGAATCTTTCATCGTTCATAAAATATGGATTGATTTCTTCGATTTTTCGAAGAGAATATTTCCTAAAGCTTTCAAAGAAGAGCTCCTAAAAATCCAAGATCTAATTTCGAAAATTATGAAGGGTTTCAAGTAAACCTTCAAATTGGAAGGAATTTTTAATTAACAAAATCATAGTTTGTATATCTATATATCTGTCAAATATAGAACGCGACTTGTAATATATCACCATCTGCGTAAACTCCCGACAAAGAACGCATTAGGATAGAAAAGGATGAAATCTACCGTGCTACTTGGTGTGACTTTTTGGGTTTTAGAGTGGCCTGAGAGTACAGTCCTTGCCGCAAGTAGACTATAAGTGTAGAAATAAGGGTTGATGGTTTTTTAATTGATGATCAATTATTAGTTCCGTATAATAATGCGGTATTTACATAATTGAAATGAAAGAGTTTGTTTTTCAGCAGTCTGTATTGCATTTAATTTCGGGTTCATCAAGGAAAGGTAGAAAGACTTATTCTGAAAATGTAGTTCATTTGGGCTTAAGATTGATTTTCAAAATGATAATTTCTTGGGAAATATATCCATTGAAATGAATGGATCCAAACAAAAATATAATTGAAGTTATGACCAGAAAAATAACAAAGATTCAACTCCGGACAGATCGGAATTGCTTGTAGAGTTATCACTATCCTCACTGGTACTATCGTTATCATTATCACCTTGAACATATAAAATAATTTTGTCTTTTGCAAAGCATAAAATTTTTCGAACCATTTCGCAGCGTTTTTTTCACTGCTCTTGGGAAAAAGAAGTGTAGAATTCGTCACATAAACTTTCAACTGATTTGAAATTGAAGTCCACATTTTCATCAGCCACATATTGTTTGAGTTATGCTCATACTGATTCTATTGGGTTCAAATCTGGATGGAAAGGAGGCAATCTGAGTACAGTATGTCCATGATTTTCTATAATCATCTCAATTTCATACAACTTGAATCGTGGTTTATGGATTTTGATGATGAAAAAGAAATCAATTTTCAACATATCATCCGTGAAATGAATGTTCCGTCGTCTTAACCATTCTCTCATCTCATCTTTTTTCGATGTTTGAGAACTGTTCATACTGAACATTGTGGTATGGGGAATTATCTATAACCAAAACGCTTCATTCTGGATGATTGGAAATTAACATTTCTTGCAACCACTTTTCATAGTTGTCGTTATTCATTTCGCTATGATAGTCGCCCAATTTTGTGTTGGATTTGAATTTCAGATAATAATTTTTCACAAATCCGTTTTCTGCTCCTGCATTCACAATTATGAGTCTCTGACCTTTTGAAATTGGTGCAAGCAACCCTTCATTCAAATCATCACTCCAACTCTTCTCATGTGTATGTGAAGCATGGATATATGCTTCATCCACATGAATTAATGTTTGACCTTCTACACGGTATTTCTTCATGTCTCTGATAAATTTGTTTCGCAACTGCTGAATCGCCGGTTTCTCCATGAGCGATTTTCTAGATTTTTTTTCATTTTCCTCCATCAGAACCATATTTCTTTCATCACTTTCCTCAGAGACTCATAAGATCCCTTGTAACCATTTTCGTCAAATGAATTTTTTATTTATGCGGCTTGAGATGGAAATTTATTCCTCAGTAATGTAATAGTTGATTATATATGGACGAAGGAGGCCCTTGTCAAAATCATCAGAATTTGATTTTAATGACTTTTTGTCTTTTTTTATTATGCGTTGAAAAAGAGGATGACTCATCACTTTCGAATTGTTTTCATTTCACGAGCTATATTCTTTTAATGCTACCCAAACTCACACTCGCCGCTTTCGCACAACGCTTTGAACTTTTTTCAGGTCCATGCTTATGCCATTATCAGCTCCTGGATGCATGAAAAAAGAACATTACCAATCACTTCTCTCGCTTGACCACACGAAACTTTTTGTTTCGATTTAGATTCCAATACCATTTTCTCAGAGCACAGACTTTCGTCGCGTACTATACTTCACCGAAGTGGACACTACAAGATTGTCGTTAAGACTGAGCTATGATCGTCTTCAAGGGTTTTCTACCACGCGCATTTTAAGGGAGGTCGTAAGCCGGTACATTGAAGTCGCTTTCTTGATTTGACAAGCTATATTTGTTTGTTCAATTTGGCTTGAGTGGTTAATTACTGTAAGTGATATTTTGAATCAAATGACTCAAATTTTGCAAAATGTTACTTGTGAACTAGAATGATAACATACAGTCAATCAAATACTTCAGATTGCCCCATGAGATCTTCCGTACTATATTGGAAAAATAAACATTCAAAGTGGGCTCAGATGATCCATTGACCCAATTCAGTGAATAGAAATTGTTCACTCCAGGCACGCGAATATATTGAACATCTTAAATCGAGCCTGAAATCTTGACAGGATTTTTCTTCACGCCATTCAGTATGTCGACCTGCCAACTACACTTTATACCAGTCCATTATACTGTCAACTTCAGAATCGCGTATCGTAACTTCGTATATATTCTAAATGGAAATAATATAGACGTTCGTTGCACTATTCGGCAAAAGTAGAAATTTTTTCGAAATTACTTTAGACTTCCAAGAAGGGTAAAATATCTGAGCTGGATTATTTAGGATGAATAATGAATGAATTTCATGCGAAATCATCATTTTTTATGGAAGAAAACTCCCAAAAAAAACATTTCTCATGAATTTCGTTACTTGGTTTTCGCTTATGGTGATTGTGATTACCATAAGTGTGATCATCTACGATCTATCATGAGTAATAACGCACCCACATCACTATGTCTACAGATATTTTCAAAATTGTGAAAGCAATAATTCAAATCCAACGTGAATCCCTACTTTCGCACAGACGCCACTCTTAGAGCGCCTTAAGGATTTTCCTGTAGTGCTTGTGTTTTGGCCTTAAAAAAATAAACTGGAGCATTAAAAAATTCCAAACAATTGATAGCATGTTGGCTTACAGTCATGGGAGTATCTCTCATTATCAATCCTAGAAAAATTGATAGAATTGAGAAAATATCAGGTTCAAGTTCATTATTTTTCTATTGCTAAAACGCTTTTCGATACTTTCTCGCCAATGACAATCTGTTCCTCACTCACACCAGCGAAAGTAAAAAAGCTTCTGCCACATACCAGAACTGTAATAAACGACGGGTGTTTCATGAAGTAGATTGTCTCTCGATAACACCAACTAGGATGATGGAAAGATCGTCAAGTAGGTTGATGGAGCGTCGCCTTTCATGTTTTCACAAATAATCATTAGATGGTGCTACCGAAATGTCTCGATATTTGTGAAATTTGGCTTTTATTTATTCTATTGAGAAGAACCGTCAACCAAATGTCACATTTCGAAATCTGTGTGTGCTGAGGATTACCGATGTTTTAACTTCGAACGTGCGATTCCTATCACGTTAGGTTACTCTTCCTGAGTGATTTTTTATGAACTCAGTTCACTGTATATACCCGAAAGAAATAGCCGTACACGCGAATCAGCACGAACAAAGTTATAAGCTAGTGAATTATGTGAAAGTTTATGAATGGAAGCAGTGAGAAATGCAGTTCATATTCTCGAGCTAATTCCAAATTTTAAATCACCACAAGAACCCCTTATGAACATTGGTTCACTTAAAAACATTCGATGGAACATGTCAAAATATTTGGCACAGTAAGACATGTTCATATTGCCAGTTATCCAGGAAGGAGAAAATTGGATGCAAAAGCAACGAAAGCATTTTTTGTACGATATGAATTTTTCTTGTTCCTAAAAAGAGAAAAATATTCATGAGCTATGAAGTCCAATTCAATCAAAAATATAAAAATGAACATTAAGGTAGTGAAAAATTTATCGTTATATGCATATTAGTTTAGCTGATTCTGATAGAGATGAATATCAAGAATATAATGAACTGATTCAATAACGTCATATTCATGATTCATGAGACTAACTTTCAGCAGTGTCAGAACGGCTACTCCCAAAAAGAAGAATTTGATTCGAGACAGCATGTTGACAAAATTTGATAATCAGAGTGCAGTTAGATCAATCAAAAATCAAGTTACTGATCCAAACACATAGATGTGAAACTACACTTCATCCATGAACTTTCTAAATGCAAGACCATTGCAATAGAATATATTCAGATCACTCCTCAACTTGCTGATATCTTCTTCATATCTATGACTAGAAGAAAGTTCCTTCGCAATATTCGAAATTCAGGAACTACATTGAACTACGAGTAGGAAAATATTTATGCATTCATTAAACCTGTACATTGAATAGAATCTCAAGTGTATTCATCAAGTGTATTGTTGTTGGAAGTTTCATCAAATAATTTCTAAAGTTTTCCTTTGAATGAATAGTTTCTCCAAAACTTGTGGAGTTCATGGAAGTATGACTCTGACCCCATTTTCAAGGAAGTATGGTTATATTGAGGTCTCAATCTGCCTACTCCTCAGGTAGTGTCAGGTTTAAAGGTTTTTGTGACTTGACTCCGGGGTCCCTGACTCTGGTATCTGCAAGAATCTCAATCTGCCTAATTTCGGGACAGTTCTTGTTTATGAGTAGGCCGGAACCGAAACGTCTAAAAAATGAAAACTTCAGTTTCTCAGACTGCTGACTATGGAAACCCATCCGAACACACACATTCCTTTGTATAGAACCAACCTTGCGTAAAACCTTGCAGTAAATCACCAATTTTATCAAACAAACTAAAGACTAGAAATTATTCAGCTCTATTGAGATCAATGAATCAAGATTAGGTTCCATCACTTGATGAAATTCAATAACATCATACATGATGATAATTATATATAGTATCTGATATGAATTCTCAGTTTCAGATTTTGTTTTGAAAATAAAAGAAACAATACATTTTGACAAAGTAGACAAATTCTTTCATTTCATTTCTCTGATGAATGTCATTTGCAGCTTATCCACAGCTGTATTTTTAATCAATATGGGAAGAATGTTTCGGTTCATGAGATATTTTCCATCGGGTTGACAGTGTGGTCCTGAATTGAAATAACTTTCAGTTGTGCGAACGAAAAAGCTTACTGGTGGGAACAGAGACAAACAACCGAATAAATTTCCACACGTAATTTTTCCGAATTCAGACTGAATGTGGGTGGTTCGTTATCGTGACAATTGAATGGTGAATGAGCACATTCAACGCTATTATATCGCCCTGACATACAGAGTCGGCTAACTATCTGTCGGTGAAATAACCTAAATTAATGGTAAATCAAGTACGAGGATGGTATGAAAAGTTTCAACATAGTCTCTTCCTAACTCTACTCACTTCTCCCAGTAATGGCCCCATCTCTGTAACCCGTCTAAATAGTACTCGGCGTTTTCTCTGCAAAATATTTGTTCACGGAGGTCATTGCCTCTTTATTTGACAAAAATTATTGTCCTCTGAGCGTAATTTTCAGAAGAGGGAACAATAAAAAGTCACTTGGGGCTAGATCTGGTGGGTAAGGTGGTTGGTCAAGCAGTTCAAACCGTAATTCGTGGATTTTCGCTATGGCAATCACTGATGTGTGAGACGGTGCGTTGTCATGGTGAAACAGTATCCCAAAATACAGTCGTCATAACTTTCTGAGCCGAAAAAACAGTTTTTTCATTTTTGGAGCTGGTTTCCCCTTTGCAGCCCACTGTTTGGACTGTAGTTTTGTTTCAAGCATATAATGGTGTATTCAAATTTCATCTACAGTAATCAATTGGTGCCAAAATTAGGATTTATCGCGCCTAAACTGCGCCAACAGAGTGTTGGAAATGTTCATTCGACCTCTGCTATCTCTCTCACTTCAATTTGGCTGTCGTCTAGCACCATTTGGTTGCGATGTTTTCGTCGGTAGTTGCCGTTTTTGGACGTTCCGAATTTTTATCGTCTCCCAAGCTCTTACGGCCACCTTCCTATTTAGCTGCCCATAATTTCACTCTGAACATGATGGTGCAGAGTCCCAATGCACTGAATCAAACTCACCTTTGATTTGCGTAGGCGTATTGCTTTCAAAAATGAATATTTAATGCCAGCTCGATACTCGATTTTGTCCATTTTCATAAATAAACTCACATCACTCAAAGAACTTCTACAACTGCGCGTTCAAAATGGCTGAAATTTCAATGAGTAACTGTCAACAGATGAACTACGAAATTCACTAGTTTTCATTTACGAGATCTGCTATCTTCATGTTGAGGTCCGAAACTTTTCAGACCACCCTCGTCTAGTGGCAGTGTTAGTGATATTACCAGTAATTTTCTCGATGTATTCATTCGGATGTCTGAGTTTAGGGATCCCAATTGTTCCAAAACAACCAGACTTCCATTGTTGGCTTCAGAATATCAGCTCGGAAATCACGAAGCGATATGTATAGGTAGGAAATTGTTGTACTTTAGAGCTGTTGAAATGCAAAGGCCAAAATAGTTCGAAGGAAATTAAATTTCAAAAAGAATGGAGTTAATTCGTATCCTTGGCAGAAGTAAAATATTTGGAATTGATGACTTCTCTTGAAAGCATGTAATATTCCCAATACCTGAACCCTCTAACTGTTTACATACGAAGCAAATTTCTATTATCACAGTCACCGTCATAGACATGCTCTGTTATGTGGTCCCAAATCATGAAACTGGGTCCCAGGGTATACTGGTATTGAGTGATATCCAACGTGTTCTGCATGTGGAGGCTTCTTCAATTTATAAAAAACTTGGATGTTATAATGAACTAGGGGTGATCCTTCCTGATGGAGTTGTCCCGGGATATAACTAGAAAGATACCGATTAACCGATTATGCAATGATAATTGTATCAATAATTCAAACAATAACAATCATTCAATACCAAACCTCGGTTTTATTTCTGATTACCTCTGTGCTATAATCTTGAGGAAATGTTCAACCACTTTGATCATGTGAAACTGGCTTTCAGAAATCAGAAGACTATCAAAAAACTTTTTTCCAAATTGAATGATTAAGAAGATGTTATAAACTTATCTAATGTCGTTTATTCCATCCCTTGTTCTGGTTGTGAGAAAAATTACAGTGAACAAACCAGTAGAAGATTGGAAGATCGTAATGTTGATTATAAAAGCGACATTAGGTGCAAAAAACCGATTTGCACTCTTTGTAAATACACCATTTACTAAGATCATGGGTTATCCTTTGACAATATCAAAATTCCAGACTCAGAAAGTAATGATCAAAAAAGAACTTTCTTAGAAATGTGCCATATTTCCAAAGATTCCGATACGATTAACTCCAGGACAGACATCAAAAGACTGAGATTTTATATACATATCTCTTCAGTTCGAACAATGATGATGAATTTGATAATTTTCAATGGTACATTCATTATAAATCCTTACTTTCATTTTCTATCAAGATAATTTCCACGGTATTGTTTTTTGGGATCTCACCGGCAACACTGTAGTGATCAGAATATGAAATTGCTGCAGTTTCTGACAAAATTCACTGATCATTAGTAATGTCTGACAACCTATTGATTAAAATGCTCATTTTTCATTTCTCATGTTATCAAAGTAATCTTTCCATTTTATCATACAAATTTTATATGTGAACTTTTTTTTTGAATAATCTCATACTTAACATGAATATATGAGGATCCTAGATGTATGCATTTTTACTAGCTTCATTTCAACCTTACATTCGTAAGTATACTCTTACTCCCGTAGATATAT
>WOGR01008522.1:0-11802 GCA_015342045.1 Leptinotarsa lineolata | reverse complement strand
TCTCCACACTATTTTATTCAGATCAATCATGTAGCCTATTAGTTTTATTATTTTTTTTTTACTCTGAATAAAGTTATTATTATTATTACGCAAGCAGTTATATTTCGTTTTTTTTATTATTTCTGTCTTTAATTTATATGATTAGTCGTTTGTTTATTCATGTATTCCAAATATTTATTAAAATTTATTGTGATACTATCGTCATGTTGTACAGTGTATGGGACAATCCGACGATAAATTTCATTATTTAAAATTTTAAGATTACTTTAAGAAACATTTAATTTAATATTTGGAATAATTTAATTTTTCCGGACTTCAATAATTATTATTTGTATCTATTATTAATTTATTAATTTATTTGTACAGTTATTACATATTAAATAATAATGTGAAAATGTATTATGGTTTATGATATAAATAAATAATACATACCGTCTACTAACCTCAAATTCTACAAACGTACTCAAAGTAATATGTGAAAACCACTTTTATCACTTATAATCACAGTAAATTATCTTCAAATCAATTAATATCAGAATTAATATAAGTATTATTAAAAAATATATATATTTATTTATATTTAAATATATTTTATTCGAACTGATACAAAACACGTGATGTAGGTTCAAAAACAAATCGTGAATACAGTTGCCAGTTCTCACGCAAACATACGTAGATGTCTTTAATTTTACTCTGTTGGTAGCTTTTTCTGAAAAATTGAAATATTGACTTTAGGGACTTCCTCTCCGATCGCGACAGAGGATGTTTGTGCTAATAAAGACCGTCCTCAAAGATGGCACGTGGATGTCGTGGTCGGAGTGAGGTGTTTTTAAAAAAATAAAGTCAAGTTAGAATATTGAAGTGAAAAGACATTTTGAGAGGACTGGCGGCCCCCAACGCGGCCAAAGATGACACACAGTCTGCCTTGGGCTACACCTTGAGACAAAATAATTATTTCATAGTATCTCATCACAAGCTAGCAGTGGTGCTCGATGGTCCTCAAATTATGCCTTTCAAATTATATAAAAATCTCCCCATTTTCATTAAAAAACAACTTGAATTTCAAAAGATAATACAACAGAATTGCTACTTGAATCTACTTTTTTCACTATCAATGAATTTTTTTCAGGCCGATTCAGGCAACTGAATATCATGTACATTATTTTACATTAGTTATATACAGTGCCTGATTCACGGGAAGGCAGGCGGGGCTACTGCCTCGAGGCCTCCACAGGAGAGGGGCCCCCACAATAAAGATAAAAAAAATATCCAAATTTTGACGGATCAACAACTTCAACGATTTTCCTCTCAAACATTTTTTTTGGATTTTTACTACGAATACTTGCATAAACATAATAATATTGTTATCGATATATCAGAAAACCCTGATTGCAAGTTTTCATTTGCTATCAATTTTTTATTTGATCGGGCATTTTAGTGGCAATACTATTTTTAATGTGTAATTTGTAGCCATGAATTAAAGAGAAAATCCGAAAAACGGTTGACCCTGCAGGTCATTCTTACAACTTCTCGCTTCTTCGAGCTCAAAAACGAGAAAGATTAATGCAGTCAAGCTGCTGGAAAATAATTCCATGAAAATCAAAAGATTAATAGATAGATAAGTAACATTCTGATTATTCCCACATTGATTTCAATTTGAGAGCCACCAGTAGTCAGCTGTTCCAGCCTGTTGGGCATCGTCGGTACCGGGAATAACCAAGAAAAGTACTGAACAGGCTGAAACAGCTGTCTACCGGTGGCTCTTCCCGTTTAACCGGAAATGAACCAAAGGCATGAATTTTAAATAAAACTCTTGAGTATTTTAGACCATTTGACTGGATATGAAATTCTCAATTTTTAGATATAAAACAAGTGACCATTTATATTCAAATGGCGGCGAGTAGCCTTTTGTACAAATTCAATCTGTAGGTATGGTCAAACAACTTGATGTAGGGGGAAACAAAAGACGAAGTTTGCTTAGTTTTTAAAGAGAAATTGAAGAATGGGAATTCTTCACCAATTCAAGTACTTTTTTATGCTTTTTTCACCTCATTTATTTACTTCAGGAGGTCGCATCTTTTAAACTTCAACAGTAATTGTAAACTAGAGCCAAAACATAACGCATTTCATTTATGTTTTATATTTTCCAAAAAATATTTCCGCTTGTATCGTGGGTTTTGAGGTAGTAAACTGAATATTCAATTCTAACGAGGAGCAAAAAAATTATTCAATTGGATAAAGGAACCCATGAATTTGTGAAAATATTTCCATTTGGCTCTGCCAGCTTAACGAAGAAGCCAGCAGAATCCATTGATTTTTCAAAAATACACATAGAAAGTTGGCGGTGGGAGGAACAGGACCCTAAAATGAGCATTGAATTCTCAATATATTTCCATCACACCCACACTACAAGAATTTTTACAAAATATCACTTCCGCTTCTATCAGGTGTGCCGGAGTAAGGCATCCAATAATTAAATTCAATCAAGAAGCGAAAAGTTCTTCAATAACGTAATAAAGGAGTCTAAAATGAGCCTGAAACTATTGAGAGATCAAAATTTCCAGAAAGTGAAGGATTTCGAAATGGTTCTACCGGCTTGAAGGTAAAGTTATAAATGGACTGACCCGTACTTGATGAAAATTAATAACACTATCTATGATAATACATAAACAATTTTCACAAACATTTTTTATTTCTAGACGCGTTTCTCTAACACCATAGCTTCTTCATTTATACCGAAAAAGCTATGGTGTTAGCGAAAAAGTGAAACGCGTCTAGAAATAAAAAATGTTTATGAAAATTGTTTAATATTATGGTTAAAGTTAAGACCCCACTATTTGAAAGAAGCAACCCATTGGAAGTCGGCGATGGGGTCATAGAAAAAAATAGAACCCAGTGATTAAAAAACCAACAGCACAGAAAATCCAGAACAAGCACTTTTACCAATCACCAGATTTCGGCTTGAAATTAGCGGGAAATTTCCTCGTGAAAGTTACCGCAAATTATAATAGAATGCGATAGACTCTCAATGATTTCGGGTAGAAAGGACCACGCACAAACCTTATGGAAAATGGCTTTCGTTGAATTCTGCTGATTTTTTAGTATTATGAACTTTTCAATGTCCTGATCAAAAGTCTCCACGGGCACAACGAAAAATAATGGACAGTTTTTGATAAAAAAATTACTCTAAGTCGGCAAAATGGAGAATTTGGAAGTGAAACGGGAAAAATGGGCCGTGTTATTTTGCAATTTCATGCCTCTCGGAAATTGTAGCATGCGCTTTAGCAATTCTTTCATGGGTCTTGTGTCTTCACAGCGCTGTTTGCCAATAATTGCAGACCATACAGGGTGACGTATTGAAATTTGCGGGGAATTATTTCCCGCAAATTTTAACAGAGTGACTCATAGAAAGGAATACAATGGGCTGTTTGGAATGGGAGCTTTGTCACTGTTCATAGTTCTCATGCCACACTTTGCTATTTCGAGAATTTCGAATGCATAAAAAATCTAGTGTCACGTAACGATTTATACCATTTCAGACTGTTTTTATTTAAAATATGGTTGTCCCCCAAGGAATGCTGATCGACACTAGATTTTTCTGGTCTTCGAAATCGGATATGTGCTGCGTACTCTTTGCAACGAGTTTTAATGACTCGCCTAGTCTGGCCGATTTATTTTTTGTCCCAGTCCTCACAGCTTATTTCATATATACCTGGAACGGACCCGACCTGTTTTCTGCAATAGCAGAAAGTGCGTCGGTGGCAGTTGAAAGAGAGATAGCATTATTTACGGTAACCTTTCTTTGTCATACTCAAGCAATTAAATATCTTTCAAGGATAAATTCAGATATTTCTGGGATTAGATTTGTTCAAAGAGTATAATATTTCTGAATATATACATTCATGTTGTTCAAGTGTAGTTAGCCCTGATTTTGAAAGCTATTGCACACCTGCTTTTGAATTTCGCTCAGAAGATGGGAAAAAGCAAGATATGTTATGTGATGCTACGAATACTGATGAAATTGTGTATTTAATTAGGTGCTTGGACAAAAAAAAACTTAGTGAATTTCAAGAAAAAGTAGTGTTTTATTTTTCATGATATTAGTTCGTAACCTCGTTTCTGCCACTACCTGTGATCAATGTATTGAACTATTACTTTATAGATTCTATATCAATTGACCACTCTTATACTGCCCTACTTGAATCTCATAAATCGTTCACCAATTTTGTCACTCGAGGAAGGTCTCTTCTTTATGCTTCAGATATGGTTTACACAAAATTTTACATTTTGTGGAAAAACAAATTCGTCTATTATTAGAAACTAGAGACTAAGGATATGTTTCACTCGAAAATGAACTTGAAACAGAAAATTATAAACCTAGACACCCTATAATTCAGAAATTTGTAGGGGAAAAATGTCATGAAATCCAGATCATTCAGAAAGTTACTGCCATATATTTAAAGTGCCGAATGTATCACCGCAGTGAATTGTTAAATTTAGAAATGCATGGAAAAGACAAGACAAAAAATGATAAAACTTATTTTGTTTAGTAACTGCTAGATATAAATCGAAGTAGCTATGTTTTGTAATATTAAATAAAAAATTTCTGATTTTGTTTTCATTTTATTTACCAACCCCGTGGAAAAACAGTTGAACTTTTATTTGAACTTTGTACTATTTCTATTATTACTTCCTTCCTGAGCAACTGTTCAGAACCAATATAGGGTTTCGACGAAATAAACGTGAAAAATTTAAATATATTGAAAAGGTTGCGCTAAAGTTCCATTAACTACCGTGAGATAGAAAGAGATAGATATCCGTGCGGGTTGCCTACACAATAGATTTGCCTCACTTTTTGCCCAAGGCGGGTCCGCTCCAGGTAATACGTATAGTATATATTTCACTGTATATACCCGACTTTTCATTTGCCAACATCTTGTCTTTGGGATAGCCTAACGATTATTGAAGTGAAGAAGTTTTGAAGGCTAATTTCACGTTCGGGAATATATCTTAAAGTACTTGTATCCTTTTTGACCATGGTTACAAAGCTAAGTTAACAAAGATCATCGATGGCTACTTGTAAGAAAAGTTACTTGAGAAAGCTGGAGAACTTTGAACAAAGACGATCTGACAAGCCATTATAACTAAAAGAACTAGGTTAAATCCTCCTGAAATTTATACTTTGAGCAACAACGATTTTCTGTCTACCTAGATATATTATGATCTGGGTGTCATTCAATTCGGAATGGCATCTAGAAAATTAAAAAAAAATTGGTTTGTTCTGCGCAAAAAATCGCAAAAGTTTTAAACAAACGAGTAAAAAATTGGCTTAATGCGCTTAAATGGAAGCAAAAGTCAAAGAGAGAGAGAGAGGTATTCCTATAGAAGTAAAAAGTAAGTTTCGTTTTCGTTAAATTTCTCCGAGAAATATTGCGGATATCCGAAATATAAAGATACTTCAAGAGGAAGAAATTTTCTGCAAAAAAGTCTGAACTACCAGAAGTCTACAACTAATATCTATTAGTTTAGTTTATAGGTGAAAATGGGGCTACAAACGAGTAGGAATTCTCCTGAGCGCGCTGCTCGATTCACTCTCTTTTACAAAAAATATATATACCTACTTAATAAACCCATAAATCTTGAGGAGAGATTATTTTTCATTTTTAGCAATTTGTTAGTTATACGTTTGTTGAACAAGATATTTTACAATTTGAAAATTAACATAAAAGCCGTGAAATTTTCTTAAACTAAAAGGCTATGAAGTACATCCCTGATTCTCGCCTTTTTATAAACAATTTGAGGTATGAAAATATTAAAAATTGAATTGAAATTTTCTTAAACTAAAAGGCTATGGAGTACATCCCTGATTCTCGCCTTTTTATAAACAATTTGAGGTATGAAAATATTAAAAATTGAAATTGAACTATAAACATTTTTTTTCAAATATTCCGATTGTTCTATCTTCTTATCACGAAACACTACATGAATACATATATTTTTCGATTGTTTCACACTCATTATTCAAAAAAGTAATTTGAATAATGGCACTTCAGTTTTAAAAAAGCTCATGCTTTTACTCCACCAACTAATAAATCTTATTGATAGAGTTACGAGTTGAGACTTTTTTTGTAGTAGATTTCTTTCTATTCAACTTCCTTTTTTCATATTTTGGATATTGGCAATACTTTTCGAGATATTTGAAAAAAAAGTTATTATTTTTTATTATTTGTTTAAAACTGTCGCAATTTTTATGCGGTACTTCAAATTTTTCAAAAAATTTCTAAACTATATCTATCCAACAAAAAAAGCAACCCAAACAATGGTATATGCGTGATCAAAGCCTGATAACCACGCACATTTGCATCTATTGGGTAAAATAAACAAACCTCCTTATGCTGGCCAATCAGATTTAAATGCAATCGGCTGACGGAATTCATTGTTACAGTGTCGGAGTGGTCAGTTACGTTTTAACACCTGTGGTGTGTACATATACGGTATTTTAAAGTTCAAAATGTCAAGTACTGATACGGCTGAAGAAAATGCTAATTTGTGTCCCTACACTCCACCAACAAATTTTTCCTGTACCCAGCCGCATATTATTAAAAAAAATAAAATATCGGTCATTCCTTAGTGCGACTCTGTACAAGCAGCCTTGTCTGGGAGATCACGTGCACTATGCATGATGTTTTGGTTGGACAGAGTATAGATGCCTTTCCAAATCGAAAGACACCTCGATTACAATTTTCGATGAAGGTGGACAGAAAATCGTTAAAAAGAAACATAGATGAATACTCGGTTTTTTCATGCCTTCCTAAATATTTACACATATATTTTGTTCGTTTCTATAATATAAATATAATTTTTTTTGCAGCGTTTTGCCCATGTCTGAACAATAATTGAAATCGTTTGTAATATATTTCCCGCTATCAATTTCCAGAATGGTTGAAGATAAATTTCTATTCCACACCTTATTTCCTCGCTTTTCATCTCTTATACCAATATTTTTTCTATTTTTTTTTTTTCAAGTACCTGACAAATCTCGACTTCATTTCCAAATTTGAAGTGCATTAAGCAGGTAACATTAAATCTTTTTTGATCTGATATTTTTCCCTTTAAGGTTTTGTTAGGCAGGTACTCCTTCAGATATTTCAGAGATCAGAGATTTGCTAGTAAAGCCTAAATGTTTATCAATTGAGCTGAAGAAAATATAGATCCAGAAAATATGAATTTGATTATGAAACGTGGAAAAAGTAAAGAATTCAAAAAATCATGATAATAAATTGAAATGTCATTGAATTTAATATTTTTTCTACATTTCACTCCAATTTGCAAATATTGAAAAAAAGACATTTCAGTGTGGTAAACATTTATTCATTCATGTGTAATATAATGTAAACATCCATAATTTTGAAGGTTTGACAAAATTCTTCGGCACATTTAACAACCCAATTTAGGCAAAACTTGCAAGTCTCGGTAAACGTATTGCTGCAAATAAAAAGAAACAAAACGTTATATTCATGCGTAATGCAATTCTAGGCCCACAGGTAGAATATACTACTAATAGAAGTCATGAAACTTGTTTTCAAATACATCTAAAAGCAATATTGATATTCGTAGGTATTTAACGGCCTGTGGTTTGACGGTAAATGTATTTTTGAATCACTCGACTGACAAGGAGTTTGAAAAAATTATTTAAAAAGTAACTCAGCGTGATACATGTATAGCATAACATAACATTACAAAATTCATCCCTATTACCAATTTGAATTGGAATTAAACCGTTGTAAATTTTATACTGTAATTTTGACATCGTAATGCCAGATTAGACTAGACGGAATGGCGAATACAGAGAAGGTTTTAGCAATTTCATCAGAAAAAAGGTTAAGGCTTTCGCGGCCAACTCATCGGAGATTACTCAGGATGCAAAAACCTCTGAAGAAGCTAGCAACTCGCGATAGCGAAACGTCAAGAAGAAATTCCAAAATCGACGAAATATAGTGATACTGAAATGAAACAGAATTATGAAAAAGGATAAAGAGGAAAACATCAAGCTGTTAATTCATCTTTAACAACGTAAGGCCCAGAGAAGGAGTAATCAAGAAAAACAAGAGGAAAGTCTTCAGAAGGCAGGCCAACATCAAGAAAGTTTGAAATGAAATGCACACATTCAATTGCTAGGTAAAACGAGTCGATAGCTACTGTGTTAGGTAAACAAACAGTTTGCAAAAGGGGATGAAAACGAAATTAAAGGAACAGATAGAGAAATTAAACGTCCAACTTGATCATACCTACAGGGACTGTCAACATGTTCCTCTTGGTACACCGGTTTCAATGAGGACAATCTTACCAGTATCAGCAAGCCTAAACAATTTAAAATTTGAAAATGAAGAGACATTGTTTTAGGGTCTGAAGGTCAAACATAACATCACTAATCAATTGAAAAAAATTCAGAATACAATTGCAAATTATATAAAACTCTAGAGATTCGTTTAGTTAACGAATTTAGGAGGAACCAAATGCCATATACAGTGTGTCTCACTTTTCATGGATGCAGCCCCCTAACTTCCGTAATTTTCAAGGTAGAATGATGAAACTTGCAGTATTGATGAAAATGCTGAAAATAAACTTACCGGCTAAATCGTGTTGGCCTAAGTGATATACACTGTTCGCCAGTCGCGATGGAAGAACCCATTTTTACGGTAAATCATACTAGGGGGCAAAATAGGCTGAAAATTCCTTCAGATTCGTGATCAGAACCCCCAAATTACTACGGGTGAGCAGGACAGATGAGAATATTGAAAATTCACTTACCGGCTCAATAGTGTTGACCCAAGTGCTATACACCGACCATCAGTTGCAATGGAACTGCCGACAACAAACTTTGAAATATAATTCTAGACCAATCAGAAATCTCAATTTTTTAATTAAAATTGAATTTAATTCTTACTTGACGTTTCGTACATTAACATGAATTCGCTCATCAAAGTAAGATGATTTTATTTCTAAAAAGTCATTTGGGTTAACAAGCAATCGACCATTTTTTAATGTTCATTCATGAGTCGAAATTATTTTGAAACATTTAATAAAGAACAACATATGGTTTATATTTGTGTGTTTCACTTGTCATATATTTTATCTATAATCACTACATTTGGAAATGGAAATATATGATAATAAATGTTTTGTACAAAATTCAAGATTATGGATTCCACCTTAAAATCCAGAAATGCAAGTTTTTTCTTCCTGAAATTAAATATTTGGAAAATATCATCAATGAACATGGTATAAAACTTGATCCAGCGAGGATTCAAGCAGTAATTCATATGCCTTCACCACATGATATTCCTACACTACATTCATATCTTGGAGCAGTAAATTATTATGGTAAATTCGTACAAATCATGCATGAAATACGAAAACCAATGGATCAGAAAAACGCAAAATGGGAATGAAATCAAGAATGTCAGAAATCATTCAACAAATTGAAGATATAGTCCAATCAGACATTTTACTGACCCATTTCAACCCCAAGTTACCCATTGTGGTTTCCGCAGATGCTTGTCAAGGTGGAATTGGAGCCTGCATTTTCCATAAATTTGAAGATGGTTCAATGAAAGCAATTTATCATGCTTCTAGATCACTGACCAAAACTAAGCAGAAGTATAGTCAAATAGAGATGGAAGCTCTAGCTCTTGTATTTGCAGCAAAGAAGTTCCATCGCATGATATATGGACGCCCTGTAATGTTTCAAAGCAATCATAAACCATTACCTGCAATTTTTGGTTCAAAGAAAGGTATACCTTTCTATACAGCCAATCGTCTTCAGCGGTATGCCCTTATTTTAAAAACATACGATTTCAAAATCGAATACATAAGAACCGAAGATTTCAGATATGCTGATATTTTGTCAAGACTTATCAACTCCAACAGAGTTCCGGATGAAGGATATGTAATATCTTCTGTAAAAGTTGGAACTGAAGTCCTTCGCGTTCTCAATACAGCTATTGATCCACTTCCAGTTACCTACAAGATGTTTCAAAGGGAAACCTCAAAATGCAAGATCCTCCAAAGTATCATCCTGTATATCGAAAATGATAAATGGCCAAGCAAGTTTGAGATGGATGACAGTGTCAAATCATTTTTTGACAGAAGAGGAATTTTATCTGTTGTTGACAGATGTCTAATGTTTGCCGAGCGTGTCGTTATTCCAGTAAATTTTCATAGACGTATTCTGCATCAGTTACACAAAGGTCATCCGAGAATAGAAAGAATGAAATCTGTTGCAAGAAGTTACGTATACTGAAGAGATATTGATGCAGACATCCAAGATTTCGTTCGCAAATGTGCAAGTTGTGCTGAAGCATCAAAATCATCACCGAAAATTCCTTTCTCATCCTGGTCTACTCCACAGGGACCTTGGCAACGAATTCACATGGACTTTGCCGGACTGCTGAATGGGGAATATTTCTTTATTGTTGTAGATGCCTACTCAAAATGGCCTGAAGTAGTCAACACCAAAAATATAACAAGTTCATTTACAGTTCGAACTCTGGAAGAAATTTTTGCAAGGTTTGGAAACCCTCTTACACTGGTTTCTGATAATGGAACCCAATTCTGCAGTGAACAATTCAAAGAATTCTGCAGTAAAAATGGCATCGAACATATTAAAACAGCACCATATTACCCAAAATTAAACGGACAGGCTGAACGATTCGTTGACACATTCAAGAGAGCTCTGAAATACATCATAAGGGAAGGACAACTTTTAGGTCAGTCAATTCAAACATTTTTATCAACATATCGAACAACTCCAAATCGTTACACACCAAGAAGAAAATTGCCAGCTGAAACACTTATGGGTAGAAAAGTTAGAACCGTCTTTGATCTTTTAACACCGTCACAGAAACAAGACTTGCAGAATATAGATGAAAGTTGGAGTAACCATCTATTGTAAGATTAATCACAATAATGTATTTGACTTGGAAAAGTGATGTACGAAGTATTACTAGAGAAACTTCATAAACTAGTAAGAATGCACGTCAATCAGATTAAGAAAAGATACAGCAAGAGTGCTAAAAATGAAAGTCATCATTTACTTCTTGACATTTTGATGGATTCTTTTGATATCGAGGTGGAACCAAAAATTACCTCAAATGAATAAAATTAAAGACGCCATCATGAGATTGACGAAACCAATCCTCAACAGGAAGCAGAGATGATTTCTCAATTTAGACCTAGCCGTGTCAGAAGACTTCCAAAGTACCTAGAAGATTTCCAATTAAACAAGGGAAGTGTTGGCAGCCCTGAAAACTAACGAGTTGTTTTCCTTTGTTCCGTAGATCAGAGGAGACTGAATATGATATATTTTGTTGTTAGTTACAAAAGAGTCAGTTGTTTTTATGGGAATTTAATAAAGTTGTCAAAGTTATTGAGCTCCCAGAGTTTCACTATATTTTCACGAATATAAAATAATGATAGGTAGATTACAAAAATATTTTCGTTCGTTACGATTTCTCTGTTAATTGTGCACGAAAACGACAATAAAATGCCTTTTTACCCTATAAAGTTTGCTTTTGTGATAGTTATAATATAATAATAATACTTATTTTCGAGTTTCGAATTTTAATAAATTCTAATATATTCAAAAATGTATAAAAAAACATTTTCATCCTTGAAATTCACCCCATTTCATCCCCTTACCATCCATGATACAAATTATACAGTAATTACAATAATTTTTATTCAAGACAAGTTTTTCTACACGGTAGCTTGGACTGGTATATCCAAACTACTCCAAATCAT
>WOGR01008521.1:0-11803 GCA_015342045.1 Leptinotarsa lineolata | reverse complement strand
GCCTATGAAGGATAGAAGAACTGTTACGGATCTTATCATGATTTTCAAGTTGATGAAAGGATTAGTCCACTGTCCAGAGCTTTATTCCAAAATTGAGGTCAATGTTCAGGGTAGGTTTTACTAAATAGAAAGTTTTCGTCGTTTTCTGATAGTGCTAACTTGAGTAACGAAATGTGCTGGTGTAGAAAAAGTATTTTGACCTGTCAAATCGTTAGGACCCGAAATAGTGAATATATGGAAAATAAATCAAATTATTGTGATTCGAAATGGAAATTCTCCAATATGGTTCATTGTTATTAATTTATTATTATGTAATTTATGCAAGTTTCCTCGAATAAAAAACAATTAGTGAAATAGCTTTAATATACAAAAATAAATGGGAAAAATAGATCGAACTCACTAAGAATAGGATATTTGAATGAGTTGATTAAAATCAATGAAAAATTATGGGATGCAAAAATGTAACAAAAATTTGAAACTAATTATTGTAACCTGTATAGGAAGTGAATCGATAAAATGAAAGTGATTTCAAAGCGAGTCAAGTATTTACAAATTTTTGATTGTTGATGTTAATTCTATGTCATTCTAAAATATTTCGGTTCTAGTACTTTTGATACTTCATTCATTTATTTACATTAGAATTTCAAATATATTGACACTTTCTCATACAATGAAAGTCACACGCGGAAACAGTAATAACGATAACACTATAAAATATGACAGTACGGCATAATAGAAACTGATCCAGGTTGTCAAGCTGATAGGGAGTAGACCGAAAGAAACTTTGTAACGCGTAGCCACTTCAAATTTCAGCCCACCCAAATTTGCAAATATTCAAAAGGGTACAAATTATCGACACAATCAACTCATATAGACCTTCGGACGTTATAGGAATATGTTTTTGGTATGAGCCTGTTTGAAGATCTACAAAACCAAGTCGATCCGAAATTGCTAAAAATAGTTCTGAAAAGTTATATGAAAAACACACATCGAAATAAAATAATTAAATTTTTTAGGGTCAAAACACAAGCACTACAGGAAAATTTTTGAGGTGCTCTAAGAGCGGTTCCTGTGCGGAAGTAGCGATTCAAGTTGGATTTGAACCGCTGAAGATTAATTCCATTTGGAAAAACATTCTCAGGAAGTTTATTCCACATAACCACAGTTTTCCAAATGAAAGAGTTCTTAAACAGTGAAGTTCGAGGTGTACTGAATTGAATGTCAAAACGATGAGCAGCCCCAGTTTGTTGCGTACTTCTGATATATATCGCTCTTGGTGGAATCAAATGTGCCAAGTGACTTGAACACCTCACGTGCAAGTAACTATAGAAGAGAGACAAATCTCCAACCGTTCTTCGATGTTCCAGACTATCAAGGTTGTGAGTGATGTTCGCGTCTCCAATCAGGTGGATGGCTTTTTTCTGGATGGAATCCAGCAGCTTCAGGGTATGCTTAGGGGCGGAGCTCCATGTATAAAAACTATACCCCAAGGAAGGTCTGATCTTGGCTTCATCAAGCATCAAAATTTGCTGAGGTGTGTACAGTTTTTTGGTTCGGAACAGTATTCCAAGCATTTAAGAAGCAGCCTTTGCAACTCCAGTGACATGATTACGCCAAGACATATTGTGTCCATTTCAACCCCCAATAAACTTATCGAACAAACTTATCATGTGGAATAAATGAAACATTATCTTTGCGGTTACAAAATCCTTTATTTACAATCACTTTGCACTCTGGCAATAAGATAATTTGGAAACATCGATATTTCAAAGAGTTTCATTTCCAGATTCCGCAACGTGAGTAGGTGAATTAGATGAATTATTAGATGAATTTGACGCTCGTTATTATTTCGAAAAAGTAAGACTATTTCATTTTATAACTAAGGTAGAAATACTTATAGGGCTAAGAATGACCTGTAAGATTAATGGAACTGTTACACATACACAGAAGATCTATTGCATTTTATATTTTATAGGACAGGTACTAGTAATCTACGAATAAATCTTCAAGAAACTGGGCTCGATGGTATCTGTCCAATAGTTTTCGTAGCTTTCTTCTGTTCAAAATCAATTTAGTGAGATTTCGTAACCGACCAAGACTTTGGGAAACCTCATATTACATATACATATTTTTATTACTATCGACCTATGGACGTTGAGTTATGGCACATAAAATAAAATTACGAAACTTCAATTGGTCATAGATATCGAGAAACTCTTCAGTAATTAAGAATACATTTCAGTAGCACGGAGATCGAACCCAACATTACCATCGACCGGTAGGCAGGTCGATAAGAATCTATATGCTCTGTCAAATGTTTAATTTCTTCAGAGTATTTATTAATGTTCTATATTTATGATCTCGAACCGCCCTTATACCGAACAACTCGATAAATCTGTTGTGTAGAAAACGAATAGACGGCCTAATGTACATTATCTCTTTTGTTCCTCCCCTATCCCTATGATAGAAAATGGTAAACGAGTCAATCGGCAAGTGCAACGCATACTCATTTGAATATTTTTATTGGGAGTGTCTATTGCACCAAAAAGGCGGAATATTGGATGTTTTTCAACTTGTTGAAAACGCTACGTAAATGTTCGGTAAATAACTGTACAACTACCTGGTCCAGAATTATCATTTTGCGAATTAAACCTTCTACATTATTTTGGTTTTCTCCAGTAATTTTTATCAAAATATCTTGGATCTCCATTCCTCCTGTCCTCTTCATTATGACTTATCACCGTCTTGTAAACGCCAACCCTCAAAAGTCTAAACTCGTTTGAGATGAGGATTAACAAGGTCTTACCTTAAAATACAATTAGCATTAGAATTACTAGATAACGTATCTTTCAAGTATCTATGATATACAGTTTGCTGAGATTTTTCTATAATTACATTATTTTCATCGTAAAGAACAGGCCCGCTGCTAGCTGTTTGATCGCTCGCTGTTTGATCGCTCGCGTGCAATACCGATTATGCCGCCCTACGACTACATATATGACACATAATATGGCACATAATAAGTCTACCAGTTATATTTATACCAGAATCAAATTATAACAATATCTTCAGGTGATATTGATCAGTGACATACTTTGATTCAGGTATAGTTGTTATGCAGTTGAGTTATTTTAGGTAGGCTTGTGTATAGTAGTATTGTAGATGATAGGCATTTTTGTGGTTGATCTCGATTCTGGTATAATTGTAACGGGGTAGACTTTTAACTCGGTAGATTTTATGATTGGTTGACATTAATGTAGGTAAAAATATAACTGGTATACTTGCAATGGATAGAATTGTCTTAAGTAGGTGAGTACTTACTTAGCATAATCACGATTCCTTTGCACTTCTGTTTTGCACTGACATATGATACAGTCGATTATAATCACACTAACAAAGTTTGAATATTAATAATTATTCCTAGACTCACATCAGAAGAACTATTAAAAACATAATTGCAATTTAATGTGCGATCTTTACTGTTTATCCAACATGCGAATGTGTACAAGTACCTACATAACAACTACTGAGAAATAAGCTCAGATGGAATTCCCCTAACTTCGCCAGCCCTGCCTTTCGTAGAGTACGGCTATGGTATTGTATCGAATTTAGGCAGCTTTCAAGCAAGGGCGGCATCCGTGTAACGGATGCCAATAGATGGCGATGTTTAAGTTGGGATTGCGCGCTGTGGCTATTTAATAGGACAATAACTCTGAATATTACGTGATTTCCCCACTTGTCCTTCTGACAAGTTTCAGTTGAAAGGGTAAGGGAGCTAGGCTCCAACCCGAATGATACGAAGATGAACGTGTCAACGTGTCAATATTACGTGATGAGAAGTTCGATTTGCCTCCCCCATGGACGTGCCGCCAGCATGCAGTGTATGCCTTGCCCACTTACGGCGGGTCTGGTGAAGAACCCCATGCAATAGCAAACTAATTTAATAGAAACTAAATTTCTTATTCAAACTTCAAAAAAAGATTGTTTAATAGTGAGTTTCAAAAAAAACTTTTTTATTATCTCTGCAACTAGCAACTGCAACTGTAACTAGCAATATAATGAAGTGTAAAATTCTCTACAAAAATCACTTTTTTTATAGAAGTCACTATTAAAGAAACGGATTTCTCGACTTCCAATCATAGTGTACTTACTAGAGACAATGATTTCCGATTGGTTTGACAGGTTATAAATCTAATATTCATTGTGACTCTTACCTAATGAGCTCCATAAAAGAATCACTCCCAAGTTCAAAGTTCAGTCTTTGCCTTTATGGCAGTAATAAACAACAGTTTCGATAATGATTTTACTGATGTGTGGATTTTGAAGTGACACAGCCTGATTTATTCCATATTCTCTTCTCGACTGGGACAAATACTGACTAGAAAGGTGCACTCTTGTGGTCATAGTGCTCATTCACCACTGAGACTTTATTTGTTACAATGGTAATGACTTTATATTAATGGGTCAATTTAGTTCAAGGCGATGCAGTTAAACCAAAAACCACAGTAATAAAGTGTATGACTGATTTCATTACTAGAACCAGTCATTTGTTTTGAAAATAATGTTTATTTATCTGTCAAGTTATAATTCAAAAAAATTACTCCAGTCTCACTAAATACGTAGGTGGTACGTTGGGACAGTCAATGCAATATTTTATAATTATTTCCCGTAACTACAAGAGATAATAACTTTCCATCCAGGGTGACCAAATTGAAAATACACACAGATTCAAGAAAAGCTTCATAAATTTTCAGAGTGAAAAATATTTTTTCATGTAGACGAATATTTCACTGCAATAAACTAACGATGAAATTATTATTCTACATATATGTATATGTCTGTTATTTGAGATTTGTATTGGGTTGATATAGGTAGATTTTTAGTAAACTTTGATGTTGAACTGATATTTCAATACTCTAAATTAGTAATTGACTATCATTTTATATGGTCGAAATCGATTTAATAAATACTATTATGATTATTTCGTCTCTGTCTTTCTATTTCTATTATATTTATATTTTTTTTCTTAAATTCAATAATAATTTTAGCACTGTCTTTCACAATAAAAAGAAAAAATGAGAGCTTCTGATAAAACCCTTCCACATAATACCAATGAAACAAATTATTAAACATTTTGACTGATTAATAACAAAAACACACATCAATTAGGAGTATTGATAATGATTCTGATCTTGTATAAAAAACATGAAAAGAATAGCTGAGAGAAATTTTGAAACGATTCGAAAGATTGAAGAGATACCCATTTTTATTTGACAATTCCTCAAATATGAGATGAAATGATTATCAGTGGAATTTTTTGGCCTCCACGTCTCAAAAAGTATTTCAAACCTTTATAACATTTTTGAAATTATTGAAAGGGAATATTTTCTTCAGTTTCTATCTGAAAGAAAGTTCTGTGCGTCATTATACATCTTTGTGATTGGTTTTTATTAATGTATTTAATTACCATCTTTCTTTCTTCGGATGCTTTTTCTACATAATTATGTAGAAGTTGAAGCCAAAAGATTTTTTAACAAATTATTCTGTCCTTTCATCTAAACGATATTCCTACGGCTGAGATTGAATTAATTAACAGTATGAATGTCAGTATTGCAATATTATTAGGGGCCGTCTATTAATCACGTGATGTTTTTTAACATTCATTAACCCCCCTCCCCTTCGCTGATACGTGGTGTGGTTTGAGACTAACCCTCCTTCCCACACCCAAAATCACGTTTCTTTTTTTATTACCCACAAAGAATCTTAAAATTTTTCCTGTCTTATAATCTGCAAAAAGGTCTTTATATAGATCACCTAGTTTAGACATTGCTTTAATGAAAAACATACGACGTAACGGTGTATGCATGTATTCGGCGCCGAAATAACAAACTGACAAGGCAAGCCGGGCGGTCGTCGTGGTGCGCGGCGCGCCAAAGTCTCGCCGCTTTTCGGTTTAGAAATCGCGCGTTTCACGAAAAAATAAGTACACATGACATCTTACTACACCCCTCCCCCCCCTTGTGATATTTCGTGATTTCTGCTTAACTCCCTTTCAAGCCTCACGTGATTAATGGAAGGCCTCTTATTACAAGAAGATGTATATCTTCCGGTGACACAAAGCCGTACTTTTTGCAAGAGTTGGTTGAAAGATATTCAAAAAGGTTCTGATGTGGAGTTAACGATAAGTGTTTTACCCTAAACAACGAAGTACACCTGGAAAAATTTTTACATGTAAGTGAAATTTTATATCAATGCTTTCATATATTACGTTGTGTAGCGTTCCCGTGAATAATATCTGATTCAGTTACATAACGTATGTTTGGAGTACAAACTTAATGGGAAAAAGTGGGTCCATTCATTTGAAAGTAGTTGTTCAGATGTTTTTTGTTTCAGTTTGAATCTTGAGTATTCATGTATTTAATTATTTCTTCCTTTCTTCGGAAGTTTCCCACTCTCTGTATAATGATGGAGATATTGAAAGTCAAAACTTTTTTCATATTCTATAATTATTTCGTTATTCCTGTTTGCTGGTCATTGACGCCTATTACCCAAAGACAGGTGACCGAAACGATGAGTATTGAAAAGTTAGTTTCGAGAGAGTCGCCATTACATTAGGGCAGGTAGAACCGATGTTCATTATCGGCCATAATGCAAGCTAGAAACCGATTATTAAAGCCAATTCCTGAGTTGGGCTGGTCTTGCAACCAAATCACATTTTAATAATACCTACTTAAAATAATTTTTAGTAATAGCAGTACTTTAAAGGTAACTCATATTTGTATGTTCATGAATTTGTGGAAGACATTGTATTGATACCGATGAATTTTTTTCTTTGAAAGAAAGTTTAAAAAAATCTGATTCAAATCTGTTTTTTTTGTTAACCAGCTGTCGTACCCCTACGAACGGCAACCCTCAGAAGTCGAAACTTGTGCGAACTAAGGGCTAACGAGGTCTTACCTTTTAACGTGTGATTCCTAACACGGTTGCAGAATCATACCAGCTTCAACCATATAAATCTTCTACAGAAAAATATCTAGTTGAGGTTGGGATCGAACCCACTACCTTCCGATCGTGAGTCGGGCGCACTACCATCGCACACCAATTCTGAAGTAGTAGTTTAAAATAGTTCATTATTATCTACAAAACCGTTAACACTTATTACTGAAATATTTTAGTTGCAGACGTTTTTCACAAGAGATTCAAAAATTATTATATTTATAAAATATTTTGAGTATTTTCTACCTTGCCAAAATTTTCACAAGTTGTTAAAAGTACTAAAATAAAATCTATGAATATCAAACAGTAAAAAGATATCACCATATTATGTGAAAATAAAACATGTGTTCGAAACAAAAATCAATAAGAGAACATTTGTCATTTATTCAATTCACACGAGACCAATTTAATTTCTAACGAAACAAAAAAGAAAACAATAGTTTTTGTAAATGGAGAAAGCTTACAGAGACCTAAAAGCAAACCATATTATATCACAATTTGCAAAAATTAAATTGAATGAATAAGTTTATTTAACGTGGCGGAGGACCCACAATTTACCTTTGTGTCAAATCTTCACGTAGGTGCCTACATGAATTATAAAATCTGTAAATTCACTTCAATCAAACAAACTAACGATAAAATTGAATAACATAATAACATAAAATTAAAAACAAAAGATTCACGTGGATATTATTTTCAAATATCAGTTTCTCAACATTCTCTAGGCTCGGACTATACCAACTTGTTGAAATAAAAATTTATATTCACAGCTATGAACACTCTTGAAACATAGTGCTATTTAGCTATTGTTGTCCAGTGTCGAAACATTTATCGTATGTTTTTTAGGTTCAGATCAACTGTCTCCATTGTTAGTAATGACAATTGATGATATCCGCCATTTTACATAACTTTCATCAGTTTCGTCGCTCAAATTTTCTAGTGAAAATTTTTTTGTTGGTATTTTTGCTGAGACAAGGACAAATAAATCATTATAAACGACGCTAAAGAACTTGCACTTAGTGGATATATCAAAGCCTATCATGAAAAACAATACTTGTTTTCTGTCATTGATATTACAACATTTGTCATCAAATATGAGAAGGAAACGGCCGATACTTGATGAAAGTCCATAACGTATTCAAGAAACACTTTATTGTGAGATTTTCGCTAAACAGTTTTCCAAAAACGCAACATGTGTTTCGCTATACAATATCCTTCATACATTGTCCTTCAAATTTCGAATCTGCTGGGCATAATGAGGTGGTGCATCGTCTTGTTGAAAATGGATAAATTCATCTTGACATCTTGGATCCTGTTCAATTATTTCAACTATACGAGGTTGTATTGCCTCTTCGAAAAGTTGTAAATAAGAATCACCGGTTAAATTTCCATGAATGAAAAATGGACCTATAATATGATTGCCTAATAGTCCGGCCCAGACATTCAACTTTTGGGGAAGTTGGGTATGTATTTCTGGTATTGTCGTGGGTTTCCATCCAACCAACTGTTTCATACATTACTTAGGTAATATAGTCTGATTCTGATTCGTAGAGACGTCGAAGATAGAAATATTGGTATATCTCATTTCAGCTGTTACTGCTATTGTCCTTTTTTGTTGCGGTTTGTAGTTGTAGTTCTCAGAATTGACGTTTTTGGTGGGATGGTCCTCTTGTGTTGGAATTGAGTGAGTTATGATGTGGTTAATTATAGTCTTGCATAAAAAACCATTTGGCAGATTTTTTTAGAGCATAACCATTTGCTTTATAGTTTCTACTCTGAAAAATGCTGTTGCATTCAAGAGTGCAATGAGATTTTTTCATCTCATGTAATTGTTTCTTCAGTGACAAATTTTTGTAGTATATTTTTGTATTGATTGTATCAGAGTCATATCTATATGGTTGGGTTATGAGTACAATTTGTAATAATTTATGTCGCGTGTGAAGTGCATTTTCTGGTAGAAAACCCGCTCCTCACAGTTGAGACACTGAACAATGAAGTTCCCTCTGACCTGAGTGAAAATTTCCAAAATACCAACACGAACAATATTATTGATTTTTTAAAAGAAAGTAACATTTTATTTATGCTGTAATGTATATATATTTTATGCTTGTCGCTAATACCTACGGCTATACTGATTTCTCTGAATAAAAAAACCGCATTATATTATTGAGTTCAAAACGCTCAGTCATAGTTTCTGTATTCCTGACTCATCATGCATGACTGATAATTTCAGTTTTGTCACTTTGATAATATGAATTTAAACACTTTTTTGTCTAAATTCCACTACGTTTATTTATTCTTACGACCGGTTTCGGGGTTTAGCCCATTATGAAATAAAACTAAATTAGACAAAAAATTGTTTTCATTCATCTCATCAGAGTGATCATGAATTTCCACAAAATAAACAAGTTATCAATAACATATTTTAGTTTTGTCCTAATAATTACGGTAAATATGTTTGCAACATAAAAAAACTATTGGATTATGTCGCTATTTCTTTATATTACATTAGTTTGCTACCAGCTCAAGTCATGAATATCTGAAGGAATAAATTGTGAATATTGAAATTTCACACCTGGCCATATATAAAGCGCAAATCAAACACGTGGACGCACTTATTTCCATTCGGCATTGTATAAACTATACAAAAGACTATTTCGAATACTTTCAAGAATGAGTCGTTAAACACTAACAACAATAAAAAGATTTCGACAGTTCTTGTTTTTTTCCTAACAGGCAATCGTAAACCAGTTGAAAAAGTTTCAATTTAACTTGACCTATTTGTATGCTATCGTATATAAGTGTAGTGAAGGACAAATCTTGAAACTGAATTTTCAATCAGTTATATTCAACCGATTGTGATAAATTTTGGTGAACACATTTGGTTCTCGTGAAAATTGAATGATAAATCAAATGCCGCCATTTCAAATATAATATTGTGAACGCAACAAAATGATAATTTATTATATCCACCACTTCGATCTGAAGAAAAATTTTGATTCAGTACGCCTCCTCATTGAGGAGCCAGATGAAAATTACCAGGAAAAAATTATGATGCATCAACAGAAATGAAACCTTGAGTGCGTAATATCAAATAATAGTGGAAACACATTTTAAAAAATAAACATTTGTTGAAACATGTCAAACTGATGTGATAAAATGAATAAAATATATTTGGCTCAGAAAATGGAATCAATTCTTGTATTTAATTATTAGTTTAGCTGAAAGAAATACCAACGATCAAATTAACCAGTATCTTCTTCTATGTTCAAATGGCAAACCTATAGATCAAATACAATTTTTGATTATGAATCAATGATATTAATATTCAGTTAGTAGGGGTATAGTTCATTTCTATTGTTTCAATGAAACTAATTTTTAGTACTCTTCAATATTATTTTTTGATTTCTTCATGTTATTGAAGTCGTATTGACAATACATGAACCATCCATTTGATAACTGTCACGTTATCACCCATGCTATTCTGGGAACGTCTTTAAAGACATGTGTTTTTTACTACAAAAATATTTCACACTAAACATTACACGAAATATAAATTACTAGCCTGTTTTATTACATTTCGAAGCAAGCTCTGAAAACTTTTGAAGTTACCAAAAAAAAGTGTGTATGTTTCGTCTCGTCAAATTGTGCTCACTAGAAGAAATACTTCGTACTCTGAAAATGAATCCATTCAACAAATTTCTGTGACCGAAGGTCCTAGTCTTCACAACGAGACAAAAATTGTAAGAGGATAGTTAGGAAAGTCTCAGTAAGCAGAATCTAAAGTTCATGGCCTCTCGCATAGAATAAGGACCCTTAGCGCCCTGGCGCTAAGGGTCCTCCTAATGGTTCCAAAGGAGCCATTTTCTCCTTGTCCTTGGGCCTGGAATAACATGACTCGGGGACGGGGGCATAATCTCCCTGACCTTCAAGTCTCTTCACTGACTTCGAGTGAACACTGATCACTTCGTAGGTTGGGGCCACTATTTATATTGTTGGAAATGTAGTTCTTGTAGAAAATGTAGTTCTTGAAAATGGCTCCAGCCTGGAATTACATGACTCGTGGATGGGGGTATAATCTCCCTGACCTCCAAGTCTCTTCACTGACTTCGAGTGAACACTGATCTTTTCGTGGGTTGGGGCCACTATTTATATTGTTGTACAGGTTTAAAGTAGAAGTATCGTAACTGGTACCTGGTCTGCCGGAACTGGACTCTTGACTACCTGTTTGACCTTCAGATGTGGCGCGAGACAACAATGGCCTCCACGATTGCGGCAGTTTGTGCGAATTATCTTGCTTAATAGGGTAGTTGGGACGCTCTTCAATTTCGATGGCTTCACGAATTATCCTGGCCTGAAAATTTTTCTCCATAGCGACGGTTTTGATGTTTTCGAAGCTTATTGTGTGGCCTGTTTCCCGATGATGTTTAAAGAGAGATGATGCTGGATCTAATATACGAAAAGCTAGTTCATTTTCATTAGCTCTGTCGCGAATTCTGGCCTATATAAGTTCTGGGGTAGTTAGAAAATGGTATTTCGTATATGCCCTGTGCTGCATTGCGTATCGTGTCCTTGGGAGATTTGGATGTTGGCTGTGAATATTGTCTTTACGTTATGCCTCTTTAGAATTCTGCTTACTTTGTCGCTAAGGGATGGATGTAGGGAGAAAAGCTTTTGTCTGGTCAGTCTGATCGTCGATTAATTCGGGGTGTGGGGTTTGAGTTTGCTGTCGTCGAATGAATCGTTGGATTTGGGAGACGAGATAGTCATTTTGGTGAAGGACGGCTTTGATTTTGTGTAGTTCCTG
>WOGR01008520.1:0-11805 GCA_015342045.1 Leptinotarsa lineolata | reverse complement strand
CACTTTTTGTATTCTATCCTTATCGACTTTGGTCAGGCATGGTCCATAAAGGAAATCACAATAGTTAAAGTATAAATATCTATCATGGTCCAAGTATTGACCCCTGAGGCACACCACATTGATACTTCATGAAGCTCAGATCGGAACGTCCTTGGAGTATTGTTCTCATGTATGGAGCTCCGCCCCTAAGCACACCCTGAAGCTGCTGGATTCCATCCAGAAAAGAGCCATCCACCTAATTGGAGACACGAACATCATTTGCAACCTCGATAGTTTGGAACATCGAAGAAAAGTTGGAGATTTATCTCTTTTATAAATACTTCACGGAAGGTGTTCAAGTGACTTGGCACGTTTGATTCCACCAAGAGCGGTACATATCAGGAGTACGCGACGGACTGCGGCTGCTAATCATTGTAAGGTTCAACTCGGTACACCTCGTACTTTACTGTTTAGGAACTTTTTCAATTGTAGAACTGAGTTTATGTATAATAAACTCTCCAAATGAATTCGATCTCCAGCGATACAAATCCAACGTGAATCGCTACTTCAGCACAGGCACCGCTCTCAGAGCACCCTGAAGATTTTCTTGTAGTGCTTGTGTTTTGTCCTTGAATTCAAAAATGAGATTCTTCAGAGATTGTTCTCATATACGGAACTCTACACCTGAGCATATCCCCGAACTGCTAAATTCTGCTCAGAAAAGAGCCATCCGTCCTACTTGAGACTGAATCATCACAAATTTGTATATTTTTAGAAGTGGCATATTCAAAAGTATCTTGCAATAAAACCGAGCATATCTCTCCACTCCCTCTAACTTCCGAGATACACAGTTGCAATTTAGATGTACAGCAAATTCTTGTTGGTTGAAGGCGGTCCTGCTAATAGATCAGACTAAATCTGCCATAGCACCTTACAAGGCACACTCCGAAATTAATCCAATTTATATACCAACACACGTTTGACGACAAGAAGATTGAATAGCTTGATAAATTGATCTGAGGTTGTATCCATTAGCTGCGCACCTACCTAGGCCACAGAAGGTGGTTAATATTGCAAATGCAGATGCCGTTGTATTCCAGACTGAGGAAGGTTCCGGTGTTAATGCACTGCCTAATTTGCATACCAACGTCATGAATACGTGATTAACCAATCCGCTCACTCTCCGCCTCGAAATAACTACGATCCTTAGAGCTCCATTACATAGAAAATCCGCGATACGGGGTGAGGATGAAATGAAGTTAGGATAATTTCCCATATACGTTTTTCCAAAGTGGGTGTATGATCACAATGAGAATCTATGATTATATTTCATTGTAAATATCAGGAGTCTGCAGGATTTTTTCTCAATAGAATTGTTTACTAGTCCTATAAATGTAGTGAATTAGATTCAGTATGGTCTAAAAGTAGCCTTACTTTCCGATTGAGTGAAGTAAAAATTTATTCACGTGGATATGATTTGAAATCACCGTTAATAATGGATATCTCTCTTTGTTTATGAATTTTGCCACGGGGATATTTTTTCAACAAAAAAAGAGTCAGACTTGTACTGAGGCATTCTGATTTCTGGGGTCGCTCTAGCTTATTTGAGCTTTGTGCTTTTCAGCTTCAACTTAACTTCAATTGAGGAAAAAATCAATTACGGTGATCTAGTAGCATGAAGAGATTGGGAGGATTCACAACATAACCCTGCATAATCCTGATAAAGAGGATATCAAAACCTCTCAGAGATTGTGGGAATCTTCCAAAGAAAGGAAGGAAGCAATCATTTTTTGAAAAAATGAAATACCACTAAACATAGATGTGTAGATCATTCGAAGAAGTAACTTTCAGACACAAAATAGAAGAAAAAGGCCTTCTGAAACAGCTACTTCCATATAGACATTGAATCACACGGAAGAAAAAAATTTTTCGAAACAAATACTTCTATATGAACACTGAATTACACAAAAAACACTTTTTTCTACTAAATTTGTATTCCAAACGTCCATTTTAGATTTTTTTTTCAGTTTTTTTCGCCGTGATATTCAATTATACGTCTTGTGAATAACTTTGTACAGGCAGTTCTCAATGAATCAGATAGATCCACGTGAACATAAAATCAACAAAAAAACTAGAAACCAATAGTTGAATGAACTGTTCAGACTTCACAATTACAAAAATCAACAACAAACAGGATTTCGCAATTCACCATCAAGCAACTCATGAAGACAAGACTATCAAATACGATTTCATCCACCCTCATCAACAATAATTAGCAGCTCACCATAATATGATCAACAGACTCCTCAGTATGCTGATGTCTACAGAGAATTCTATTGAGGATTCAATTTGATGAAACAAGTTGCAGTAAATATCAACTTCAACATGAACATGATCCATCAAATCCTTGACAAAAAACTTTTCAAACAGATTATCAACTAAGTATACCCCCCACAATGGAAATAACACTCATACTTACAAAACACCCACATGTACAGAAAAATCATCAAATAAAATAAAAAAAACTAGTAACAGATGGAAACATTAACATAGCCTATGAGACTGGTAACTTCTTGCAAAGACATATATGAAACAAGTCAGGAAGATACAAAGGTAACGAATTAGTCCACGAAGTAACACGTGGATCGTGACCAAAAGTTTTTATAGATTTCTCGTGAAGTCATCTGGTTGACAGCAATTGTTAAAAATAAGGATTCAATTTGACTGGAAAATTCATTCTGCTTTTTTGTAATCATTAATGTTTCCATTTTGAATTCTTTGCTACTGAGTCATTGCTATTTGTTGAATAATAACAGTAGATGAAACCACAATAACAATGAAAAATAAAAACAGCCACATAATAGATTGAAAACAGAATCTGGATCCACTTCAGATACCGCTTCGGTAAGGAATATATCAACAGTTTTTCTGAAAATCGATTGAAGATTGGATAACTATCTCTGATTAAATGGAAAGTTGTTGTCCTATAACAAAAAATAAAAAATTATTCATATAGGTCCATCCAACATAAATTCATCAGCTACATTCAGAACAATTTTACTTGCCATTGAAGTTGTTGTTCTGAGTTATTTACATATCAATCACATTGACTATTGTTTCACTCTAACTTGCTTTATTTGCTCCAACGAGTGTTTGTGTGAGATTCGAAGCAATGTTTTACAAAACAATTATTACTTTTTTTTGGCATCATTTATATGTCTTGAAGAGAGGGTTATTGACCAGATTTTTATCAAAATCCAAGAATATCAACCTTTGAATTGAAAATGTTGAAAAATTAAAAGAAATGAAACTATTGTAAGTTATAGTGTTAGGTTGTATGTTCCGAATTACCCATCCATAAAAACCTATATATTGGATCATGAGGTATTTGGAACTTCCTTTTCATGTATTATGAGTTATAGTTGAACAAGAAAATAAATATCATGTTCGAAATTTTCAATTCACTCTATGGATCGTGTCAGCAAATGAAGTCATGATTCAATAATTTGAAAATTCTCTGTTCATGTTGTACTCGATTTCACAATAACTAGTGGAAAAATAACATTTTTTTGATCTATTACATTGAACATTCAAAACAACTATAGAATTAGTTGATTACCGGATATATCACAAAAAGTAAATATGATAACGTATACACTTTCTGTTCATGAGTAACACTCCATTGTGGAATCTCCACTGAACACTTTACAGAATCGCAACACATGTTAAACTATACATATACTATCTTTTCCAGTCGTGTTTTTACTTCAGTATGAACTGACGTGGGAACGTATTGATACTGAAGTATGAATGCACCTAATGGAACTATTGTATAGCTAACACTTTTGCGGTTTTGTCAACTGTTGAGCTCAAATAAACTATTACATAAACTAAACTATTACAATAAATTATTCGTCAATCTACATATCAACTTCTATTCGTAATTTTCTCACAACCAAACGGTATTTTTCAAAGTAAAAGATTATTTCCCGGATGATCTGATAAATACCCAGCAAAACGTGGAAGTATTTATTGAGTACAATAGAAGTAATATTGCAAGAAAAATGTCTACCAAACTCGCATATGAAGATGAATATCTGCTAGATTTTGCCTGAAAATATCATTAATTCATTCATTGTATGTGTTAAATTTACAAATTTGTATGCAAATCGGTCAAATTTTATTATTTGAAGAAGCAAGCATTGGGTTCGAATCGGTTTATCTGACAACGTTAAATATAAACTGAAGCCACAAATAGATGAAAATTTCCATAATTCTGTTTTTTCTACCACTGAAGGTGAAACCAGCCGTCACTTTCGCATCTTTCTTTTTCATTATTGTTACAATTTTTGTATGAAGAAGTCACGAGAAATGTGTCATTATAGCAGAAGAACTCGATAGATAATTGATAAGAATATCTGTATAAAAGGCTCTTCTGTGATACTGTTTGTAATTTGACGATGATAGTAATAATAATAATGAGAAACGTATTTATGATTAAAAAAAAAACAGGATAACAGAAATATATAATAAAGTTATTATTGTTGGATCATTTTCGAGAAGAAAAGGCAAAGTTTAGTCCAGTTTCTGAATAAATTCAACAACTGCACTATTCTTTCACTAAACTCAAAAAAATACATCTCAACTAACTGATAAGTTGAGTAATTTCGCAGAAATAATAATCAAACAAAACGAAATGAATCTCTGAAATGATATTACGGATGTGTGTTGAATGAATGGGAGGAAGATTAAGTCTAAATTTCCAAACCCAGCTAAACGTATTTCAAAAGGAAGGTCATTCATCACATGACATATCAGGTAACTGAAACACCCGCGAAATAAATCAGCTTCGTAAAAACGGAGGAATGAGTCTTCTCCCGAACCTGATGTGGACGTTATGAATATCCATACGGAAATATATACTTTTTTATGAAGGTGGCAGGTTTTCTGGTAAGAGTAATTTTATGGGATAGGTTAGCGGCATGGATAGATATTCTGTAACTCATTCCCAACCGATAGGCTTCTTTGAGCACATGAGAGATTCTCTGAGTCTGAAGCACGGGGTTTGAAATTTTGAATTTTGCGTTCATACTGCTCAGTTAAATATTTTTCATACACAGTAAAGCTCAGTTGAAATGTGATGAACTAGTGCTTCATATGAGATTGGCTCTAGTTTGAGTAGATGATACTACCTGACTACATATATTTATCTTGAAGTCTTATCAAGGTTCTGACGTACTTTACAAATCTGAGAGTGTGGTCGCGAATGACTTTTTCCATCAATTCGATATTTATGAATTCTGAAATATCAAGTCGCTTGGAATTGGGTTCAAATGATGGAACAGAATTGAAACAATTTCAATGTCTGCACTTGTTAGAGAGTTAATTGGTTACTTGTTTGTTTCAAGTCCATGTTATTTCGTGAAGTCACTGATCCATTGACTTCCTAAAATGGTTCAAAAGTCGACTCCCCTCGATGCACAAAAACAATGGAACAGTTGCCGATTAGGCAGCATTTACAGACTTGTTGGACATAAATGAAACTTCTAGCACGGAATGAATATATTTGAAATACTTTTTCGTTTCCAACTGAGAAAAAAAATACTGTCCCTCGCTAACCAAGTTATTATACTGTCCCTATCTCCAGTTTTAGTCATTGAGATGATGTTTCGTTACTGTTTCAGTAACCTCTTAATGATGCTAACTGGGTTAATCTGGAGTGGAAAACTATATCTGATAAAAGCTATCACAGTTTAGCAGCGAGTGAATGCACTAGACCTGATGTACTAATTCATGCCGATGACCACTAGGACGATGACTGATGCCCGACAAGATGGCTCAGGGATGAAGCCCTGAGAAAGCCTGGGGGTTAGGCGGATTCCCAAGGGGGCCCAAGACCACGCGCGTCTTCGGAATGCGCCAGAACCGTCTTTGTTACCCTACTGACGCGGCAGAAATGAGAGCTTCAGATTCGGTTGACACGTCAAGAAGAGTACTTTGACCAAACCACTGAAGATGACTGCCGCAGGTGCAGTCGAAACGTTCGAGTATTATTACCAGAGAAGACTACAGCAAAATCCGAAAGCCAATCAAAATACATACCTACAACATGTTACGGAATGAATTGTTTCATTTTTATTGACGAATATGACGAAGATGAAATCTATAGAATCAGTATTGGTACTAATGGTATGGAAGTAAATTCCCCATATCAAAAACGCCGTGAATTATTCATATCTGGTCTTTAAATTCTTCAGGCATATTCTGAAGTCTTTTTGGGTTATGCAAGTATTGATGAGCCGTTTCTGAAAAACCCTTGAGTGTGATTGCTCATGACCACATTTTTTTCTGAACATGAAGCATTCAATGAAATCCATGACTACTCTAATATTGTCCGGTAGTGCACATAATTGCTGACGCGTACCGCTTATTTCAGAATACCAATCCATTGCTTTTTTTAACATACTGTTTTCCATCATCACTCCACAACGTCTCAATCTTAGTAAGAAGGATAATATTGAATACAACCAACAGTTTCCTTTTCCACCTGGACCACAAATATAAGTGTTGATGTACTAAAATATTCCAACTATTTTTTTTCCGCTTTTATGTTAATTTGGACTCCAGCTATGCTTTCAAAAAATTCAGTCCAAACACGATATGTTATATATAGGTCATCTGATCTGGCCATCTCATTGATGAAACCCGTATCCATTGTTCCATTTTTTTCAACCAAACTGTGTTCCACTGAAAGTTGCACGTTTGATGATTTCTTGAAACAGTACACATGATTGTTTTCGTAAATGTGTTACTGTTCATACATTTTTGGTCATTGCCTTGATCAGTTATTTTTCACAGATAATTTACAATGAACCTCAACACCAGACTAAGCTGTTCCGTTCCGCCAAGGTCTCATCAGTGGTGCCAGGTTGTACCACTGAAGTGTTCTGAAAATAACAAGCCTAAAAGTGGGAAGATTACATCTTTCCTTACGAAGACGCCACGTATGGGATTGAGAAAAGACTCAATCTCCGAATATCAGATATAAACGAGGCTCTTCAAAGCGGTCAGTTGCACAGCTGAGCTTCGAACGGAATTTATCCCTTGTTTCATCCTCAACAAAACCAACACAAGGCAGCGCTATTTCTACTCATCATTTGTTTAGCCTCTCTTCATTGATAATACTTTGGTGGGTCAAATTAGCCCTGTCTGGTCATCGATTTGCGTTTCAGTGAATGACCAGGGACGAATCGCGGTAGGCGTTTTATAGGGGAATGTGGCTACGCTTCTGCCTTGGGGATCCTCTTTCATCCTTCAATCAATTCTTCTGTCAGGTCGTAAATGATAATGTTTTCCATGGAATCAATGTGCTTTTGAATCTGAATAGCAGTTGTCCTGTGAACACTTTCTTTTTATTTTCCAGTGAAAAATCATCTGAAAATGTATTGTTTTGAATCGACTACCTATTTGGGCAATCATATGAAAATTGTCCGTGTTTTTCACAACATACGAAAATTTTCAAAACCATTTTCAGGCTTATTTTTCTTTGGGGTAGGGATTCTTGAAGTGAAATCATTGGTTACTTGTCGGATTCAGAATCTCAATTTTTCGATAAACTTTCGTTTCTTCTACTTTCATTCTGGGGAGAATTTTCATCCAATTTCGTCTCTTCTCACAAATGTTCATCTCAATCATTACTATTTCGAAGTCTTTTGATGAATTTGTCAGGAATTGAAGTTTCATAATGATTTGTCTGAGGCGCCGGTGTTTTCAAAAGCATTCTCTAGTTTTGTCCGAGCTTCTTCAGCAGTAGTGATACTTTTTGTTTCAACATAGATATTTGGACATATATCCAAAACTATAGCTGCTGGCGCTTGCCAATCAATTTTTCTCTCAACCATTGAAGATGTTCCGTCAAATGCTCTCCTAAGTTTTGAATATAATATTTATCGCAAATTCCCAAGAACCGTAGTGTTTGCTTCCCTCCAATAATTCTACTTTTTGAAGCTCGTGAAGACTTCTTTGGGATTTATTTCAGTTACACTGATTTGAGGAGCGATTTTGGACATAGCCTGTTATCGATTACCGCAACTGAATACATGTACAAGAACTGTAAATATTTTCAATAACTTCAATACTACAGTACAAGAAATAAACATACTGTCTGACTGTTATTTAATGAACAGCTCCCAATAAAATAATCTTCAAGTGAACTATAAATCAGTTCAGTTGAAAGATGTTTCGATAATGATATTATTCCAAAGACTCTCATCAAAGAATTTCATTTGTCATGCTTTCTTCGGAAAACTCTTAATCTAGAAAAGCGGAGAGTACGTAAGTTATTTCCTAAAAAAATACCCTTTTTTGTTTTTTTTTTTTCAAACTAGCATGTGGCTGACAATTTTTTGCTGACATCATCAAATTACAAAACAATTCATAGGTTTCTAATTTTTTCGACATAAGCACTACAGGTTAAACCTTAAGGCGCTCTAAGTGCGGTACCTGTACGAAAGTAGTGATTCACATTGGATTTGAATCGCTGAAAACTGAATCCATTTGGGAAAAGGTTTTCAGGAATTTCATTTCACGTGAACGCAGATCTCCAAATGGAAGAGTTCACAAAGGTGCACCGAGTTGAACCTCAAAACTATGAGCAGCCACCTTTCGTTGCATATTTCTGATATGCACCGCTGTAGGTGGAATCAAATGTGCCAAGTCCCTTGATCACTTTCCGTGAAAGTATCTACACAATGTTCCATACCATCAAGGTTGCAAGTGATGTTTGCGTCTCCAATCAGGCGGATAGCTCTTTCCTGGATGGGATTCCGCAGCTTCAGGGTATGCTAAGAATGGGCGGAGCTCGATTCATGAGAACAATACTCTAAGAAAGGTCTGATCAGAGCTTTGTAAAATATTGAAAGTTCCTATGGTATGTACAGTTTTTCTGGTTCGGAACAGTGTTCCAAGCTTTTGAGGGGCGGATTTTGCAATTCCAGCGACGTGATTGTGCCAAAACATTTTTCAACTCCTAACAAACTTACCGAAGCAGAAAGTGGAATTGTCTGTCCTGTTATATCCGGTTCAGATACATTCATCTTTTCAGAGAAAACCTATGCCTGGATTTTTGTGGCATTGAATTGAACCTAGTTATTTTCACCCCAATTTGCAATAACTTTTGGATCCTCATCAAGATATGCAACCTCCTGCTGCCGGTGAAAATGTGCATTCGCAGCCGATGTCCTGGCGTCCAAATGGAATGATGAGACGAATGGCTGTCGTCAGTAGAGCAATAATATCGGATTCTTGGTTTTTCCCAATGAGTCGTTGATATACAATAAAAAGAGAGTTGTAGACAATATGGATCCCTGGGAAACACCAGCATTGATGGTGGAAGTATTCGAGAGATATCAATCGACGGCCACTTACATGAAACGTTCTTTCAGGAAACTGGTGAGCCAAACACATAAAAGAATTGGACGAGCCATAGTATCGAAGTTTGATTGGTGAACCCTCATGCCACACACGGTCAAAAGCTTTAGAAATATGAAACGCAACAGCTCTTGACTTTCTTTGTTTCTCGATTGAATTATTCCAAATATGGTTTACATAGATACGATAGAAGGTCGCCTGTCGATCTTTGTTTCTGAAAGCTATATTGATTATCGCTCAAGATGTTGAAATATTCCAAATATTCAAGGATATAGGAGTTAACGGTTTTCTCCATGATTTTTGATGTCACTGAACAACTGGTATATAGTTATTTTGAAGATTTTTTGCCCTTTTTGGGAATAGGCTGCACGCGAGCAATCTTCCAACAAGAAAAAAACCCCTTTTTTGTAAAACAGCTCAAAACGTCTGCAGAACACTGGTGCGAGTTCATTTGCGCACTCTTTAAGTACGATGACAGGCACTTCATCAAGACCAGAAATCAGAAAAATTTCTCAAATGTGAAATTTTCTTCTAATATATTCCATGACAACACATTTCATATATTCCTCTTAACTAGGATAATGAAAAAAAAAAGACTACAAACCGGTGGTTCGCAGTCTTTTTTCGTGTGTCTCGAGCCCATCTCACCATTTGAGCTTATCTGTTTCCCTGTAGGAGAGTTCTATATCTTTTGATTATATTTCTTCATTTTCAGAACAACAAGATTATTTTTGATTCCATCGAAATTCACAAACAAAACTAACACTCTGGGGATATTTATACACTGTGTCCGTAAAGTATGGAACGAATTCATTTTCAGCTAAACAGGTCATTTTAAGAAATAATCCTGAAACACGTCGATTTTTGATGTTAATTTACCGTATTCTACAATAATAATCTAATATACAGAGTGAATTACGTTCGAGTAATGACGTCACGTTCATTTTTTTTAAATAGAACACCCACATTTTGTCTCAATTTCCGGATTACTCTAGCTGAGCTGATTTCAAAAATGTATCACATGTTGATTCCAATTGGTACAGGGTGGACAAAAATACAGTAGTTGTGTGTGTGTTAATAAAGGAACGCGTAACATTCTTTATTAGGTAAATTAACAATAGTATCAAAAATACTTATTGTCTAGCGGACACAATGAAGAATGTTACGCGTTCCATTATTAGCACACACACAACTACTGTATTTTTGTCCACCCTGTACCAATTGGAATCAACATGTGATAGATTTTTGGAATCAGCTCAGCTAGAGTAATCCGAAAATTGAGACAAAATGGGGGTGTTCCATTTAAAAAAAAATGACCATGACGTCATTACTCGAACGTAATTCACCCTGTATATTAGATTATTATTTTAAAATGAGGTAAATTAACATCGAAAATCGACGTGTTTCAGGATTATTGCTTAAAATGACCTGTTTAGCTAAAAATGAATTTGTTCCATACTTTACGGACACAGTGTATAATAATAATAATGAAGGTGGGTTCCCAGGCAAAAAAGTTTGGGAAACACTGGTCTAGACGTTATGACTCATGTAAGAGATTCGTTGACCCCCGGTTTATAAAATGACTAACATCCATGCAATAACCCAAAACTTGATTATAGAAGCATTTTTGTAACCATTCCGTAAACTCATATCCGTTTTTTTAGAGTTGCTGGAACAACCGGTGCCATCATAACATGTCCCCTGGAAGTGGTGAAAACCCGACAGCAGTCTTCCAAGAGCGGATTCGTAGTAACCCGAGATCTGTCGAGCATTCCCGGCGAAAGTCCCCTGCCGAAGACTACTTGTCGAACCGTTCCGGATCAGAGGCGTAGGTTATGGACAAGTTGTCAATTCGGACGGCCTCAAGTTGTGGCTCTTTCAGGTTATTCCTCGTCGCCGGTCCACTCCTTGAGCATCGTTCAGTGTCTGAGGCATATCGTGCAGCACGAAGGTCCCATGGCTCTGTTTAAAGGTATGGTATTGATATCTATACGAAATTCGAGAGTCACTTGACACACATTCATCTCTGTTTCTCCGTACTGGTAAGTCCTAGGAAGCTAAATTTTGGTATATAGGTGCTTCTTAGGTCTTAGATACGCATTTACCCATTATGACCTAGCGTTACTTATAGGTAACGCAGTTGATGGTTTCTCGTAATTGCAATAGTTGCCCTATTTATGGGATTTTTCACTAGATGGCATTATATCCCTCATCTTCGAATGTCGAAATATCAAAACGTTCAGTTGCTTCATTTTCCCATACACTGTACCCCAATAATGCCTTCATGTTGAGTTTCAACTGAAATTTAATAGTGAATAAATTCCCGTCATTATGGGTTAAGAGTCGTAAAGAGTGAGCGCATCATACTGAAATCTAATTTAGAATTCTACGAGAAAA
>WOGR01008519.1:0-11805 GCA_015342045.1 Leptinotarsa lineolata | reverse complement strand
ATGCACGTTTCGTTAAAAATACCAAAAGTAAAAATCAAGTTCAATCAACTTGTCTTCCTCCAACCTCAGTTGCTGCTCATCAACATCTTTTTCGGTTTTTGGTTATGAGCTAGACCCTACTAGAATCAGTTCCAACTTTACTTCCACCTGCGCAGGAAAAACTGCACTCAATTCTCAGAAATGACTGACGTTTTTGCTTTAATTTGTCTCTTGAAGTTGCATACGAAAATTATACTAAACAGATGAGGAAAAATGATGATAAAATATATAGAATCACAACCTTGATGACAATGTTTTCATTTCAATGCAATAATATTTCTGAGAATTTAGTGCCTACTATTATGGAATTGTACTATAGTAGTAGGCTTTGAGCTTTTATTCCTTTCACTAAATATTTTGTAGAATTATAGAATTTGTTAGGGCTACCCATATTAGTCAAATCCAACACTGGACTTTCCTGATTCAACAAATCAAATATGTTCCATGCTTCCTTCAAAAAAAAATTTAATCTCTCATTGAGTTTGATCAACAAACTTTTTATCACAATCTTAGTAAATTTCAGATTCATTAGTATTTGTCATTTTGTCTTTCAAGTTGCCAGACACTAGAAGAAAGTAGGTAATGTTTAGTATCAAAAATAGAAAAGGGCACACCTTGACTGGATCGTCTTTATGAGCAAAACATGCATCAAAAATACTGTTTTTACTGTTCTAGTGTGTGTGAGAAAAGAACGACTTGACATATGGAAAAAATTATTGGAATAACCATTTATAATTAATTAATTATGACCTAGTAAAATTTTCCAAATGATCATAGGTTTAATAAAGGTATTTTTTGAAAAGGTGGCAAAATATTTCGAACAAATAAATAATAAACACCGTATAACACTTTCAATACAGCAGGATGTTGTGAAAGGTAAGTCTTGTTTTTCTGAAAACAGGTTGACAAATAGTACCAATCGAATAATTCCTGTTTTTATTAGAATAGAAGGTAGAATCTTGAGAATTAAATATTCATGAGAGTTCCAGAATCAACCTAAGTTTTTAATATAGAAAACTCACCTCTCTAAATAGGTTAACTTCATACCATAACTACCGTTTTTCTCTAGTTTTTCACATTTTTTACAACACTAAGTAATATATTCATGTGTAAGTTTTTCGTCGTTCACTATAAATTCATCCTCTTCAAATTTAAGTAATAATTACAATTTGAAATAAAAAAACACTTTATTCAATAATTGCACAAAACTGTTTCCTGTCAAGCTTCAGTGCATTTCGAATGCACCTGATCTTAGCATAAAAACCCGTACCTGTGCAAATTGAACTTAAAACTAAAACGAATCTGTGCTAGAACTAGGTAGTTTACACTACACAAATTTTTCAACGTAATGAACCTCACAGCTGAAGCACAGAATATCGGATTCCGATATTCTGTGGCTGAAGTCAATGTCAATGAAGATTTACCACGGTGGATATTGTGGTTGGAACCATTCAATGCGCAAGTACAAATAAAGTGAAAAAGTGAGGACGTAAAGATATGTTCCAAAAATAACCACTTCCTAACAGCTACTACCCAGAATTTTTGACAGCGGTTACTGTAAAATTGATTATTGAAAGTAACTTTTGAAACATGATAGTTGTGTTATTGATAAGTCAATTATTTTCGATGTGGAAACTGGAAACCTTATATTACTGTGTCCGTACGTTTTCAAATTAATTAATATAATATTCAAACTGAATATTGAATTTGGCCGTTCTTTTTAAGCGTTACTTTCTGATGGAAGATGAAAATCTCCGGGGATCTCTGACATCACAGAATTTCATGAGCTATCGATACAAATATCTTTACTATTATTTACTCTAGTCTGTTATCATCCGAATTCAATGGGTGATTGTAGAAAGGGATGACGACCTGAGTTGATTTTTGCTATTGCAAGTTGGGTACTTTCGTGTAATCTGAAGATATATGCACATTTTGATGAAAAAAGATACCTCAGTTTCTTATTGTGAGTTTAAGTTTTCTATGTACCATGTTTTTTAAATGTGTTGAAGAAGGGACCTGGACCCACGATAAATGAAACTTAAGCTGAAGCGAACGAAAAAATTGAATTTAGTATATATCTTTCTTAACAATTGTGAAAATGAACCGGTTTCAATCTATTTTTTTATAGGTTTCATTTTGCTGTCGTTACCCAAATCAGACACTTAGTTGCTAACCGAAACTATTTAGTCATTGTCTATAAGTGTTGAAAAGTACCTGAGTTGATGAAATTTTTATACTTTTTTTTGGATATGGTAATGATGAAAAGCTTTGAAAATCATATGGTTCTATATTTGTATGGGAAATATAATGTTTTACTCTACAATATTATCATTTAGTTCAGAGAGCTTTCTGTTTGTTTCTAAAAACACCATAAAAGTGACCGATGTACCTTCTGACAATCGTCCGTTATTGGTTATTTAGGAAATACACTTTTTCCAACTAAAGAGGTAATTTTTATAATTGTATTATTATGGAAGTTTTCCATTTGTTAAATGATGAAGATTAGGATATAATGGAGTTCATTGAAGCAGAAAAAAGACCTTATATTGTTAATGAACGTAATGGTGCTTTCAATAAATTAGATGAGGTGAGAAGATTCAGATTGGAGAAAAATACAGTATTATTTATATTTATAACAAATAGAGCAAGTACTTGAAACACCAAGAGATAGGTAAAATTGAATGTTTTTTTATTGCTCATTTTTGTTTTTCATATGCCCTCGAAACTCAAACTTCCGAAAAATTCAAAATTATAAAATGGAAAATTGTAATGAAATATAGGTTATATTGTAAAATCATGAACTGTTTGTTGACGTTGTCATTTTTGAAAATCAATCCTCCAGTAGACACAAGCCCCTGAAAATTTCACTCATGCCAAGCCTAGTTAACTGACAGTTATTAAACATTAGCATCCGTCAAGGTATGATAAACGATTTGATTAGTAACTGCAACATTGACTATTAGCTAAGCTTAGCTTTGAGGTAGGTAACAGAAGCATTTAACTACAGATTGATAGACCGGCCCTAAGAGAACACGTTTGCTTCATCAGTTTTCAGGTAACCGTGTTCCACATCTAACCGGTTTTTTAGAAGGATCACAATCACAAACCACCTACAATAGCAGTGATTTTATAAACACCAAACGACATTTCTAGTTACTTTTGGAACATATCTGAAGTTTATTTAGCGATGTTTGAGTATTTACAATCAACCAATGCTATGTACATTAGCTAGGTATGTTACAAGTGGGATAATGAGTTGAATAAAGTTGCTGGCCTGAATATCTGCAAACTTTTCTGATGAATTAGCACACTGAATTGGGATATATTTAGGAAACTTTGGAGAACAAAAATATTTTTTGTTCGCGTTCACATGAACTCAAAGAGTAACAGTAATTATATTATTCACTTCACTGAATACACAAAACATCTCAATATGACGTAATTTTGAACTAGAGAAAGTATTGAATCTAAGACTGAATATCATATTTGACAACTATTTTAAGATGAATACATAAAACATTTTTTTCAAAATTTTCAATACATTGAAAAAGTCATTAAATATTTCTGCTTTAGAGTTAAGAAGATTTACTTTGAAATTTGTAGAGTTTTATAGTAGGAACAGTCAAAGATCTAAACGTCAGTTACAACAGTGTTTAATACCTAATCCATGTGAGAATTCAAATGAATCGTATGAAGGGTTGAAAACAAGAAGGGATCCACTTCTTGGAGAAGGATGAATATTAAAGCCCAAGCATTTTTAATGCTAGTATATCATTTTAACAAGAAACATTTCAACTATTAAAAAAATTACAAAAACCTTTCCAACAAGTGTAATGGGTTCCTTGCAATCCTCAAAATTGATAAGAATATATAAAATATCTGAGTCAAAAATATATTATTTTCTGAACATAAGTGGAAATATATATTATTTGAATTTCGAGTAAATATCTAGACCTAAAATTACATATTTCAATGAGGCACTTGAAGATTGTAAAAATACATGAAATACGTATTTTATAAATAATGGCTAGTTCATGGCAAATTTTTACTTTATCTTATACTGCAAATCAATATTTTCATCATCTATCAATTTATCGTGTAATATACGGGGGGTTTCATTAGAAAAAATGTACTTTTGACCATTTTTATGCATTATGGAAATAATAGTAATTTTAGCACGCCCTGTATGATATGAAGTCGATTTCTTGGTGTTTATTAAATAATTCGAGTTTGTCCAAACTATCATCAAAATATTAACTTTTCATGAATTAACAGTACTGATGTACTCAAGTTCAATTAGGACTATGTTTTGGACCATATTTAGCACAAATTATTTTTTATCTCGAACCGATAGATATAGCTATATGACATTATTAACAAATAAGTATTAAAATGAAAGAGAGATTCCAAAGATGTGTTACTATACGGGGTGTTCCATTTAAAAAAATAAAGTTTCCAGGACTTTTTGATACAAGTGGCAACGTTGCAATGCTGAAAATATTTTAGATCTATGGAATGAGTAAGTATATAGTGTATATCTACAGACAGAACAGGTAAAGAAACGTAAGATGTGAAATATTCAGAAAAATCCTGTGTTACGTTTACCATAAACCCCTACCATCGACCGTGAGTCACGCGGGGTATAAACATTTTTTCTTTGAATGAGAAATGAATGTGTTAAAATATAAAAGAGACTGAAAGGCACTATGGCACAAAACTAAAAAAACGACATCTCTACGACACTTTTATTAATGAATGTCTTTCGTAATGAATAATAATAAGATTGAATCATAGCCCCTGTTGATTCAGACGGCAAGGAGCGATGCCATAACAATTTGGCCATTCTGTATAATTCCGTCCTCGTTAATTTTTTGTGCCTTGGTCAGCTCTTCACATTTGTGACCTGAAAGCGGAAATCAACGGCAGTAAGTAGTTCCAAGAAAAACCCGTTCTAGGTTGGATAACAACTACATCATCCTCTTTCCTTTTCCTTTCTTTTCAGCAGAGTACATGACCAGAGCCTCCTGCTGTGACTCTCCCAAAGCAATTTGGTTCGCAGTACTCCTTAGGTTACCTTTTAGGTCGTCCTGTCCGACCACCAACACTCCACAGGTTACCTTTTATCAACGATTATGGACATTAATCGTTGACCTTTTATGTTGTCCTGCCCGACAACCAACGACATATTGAAATCCAACCTAAAGGACTTTTTTTTTCAAAATGAAGCATTATTCGGAAACCTAACCTAGCACTCCACAGGTTACCTTTAAGGTCGTCCTGCCCGACCATCACTTTTCAACTTCCTAAAAGATCGATTAAATAGTCTCTATCTCTCGCACTACTTTCGGTGTCACTACTATCAGTATCTTCGGTACAACTTCGGTAGGGTCTTAGGGTGTCAGCTGCTACCAACCTTCCAAAATGTTTATATCCCCTCATACCCGTTATACTTCGTATTTTGAACCTATCATTGTCAAAGAGCTTGTCTATTTTGTAAGAGTCAGAAAACCGTTTGTTCAACTTTTTATTGATACCCTTCTCATTACATGAATTGCCCCCTTTCGACAAAACTAAATCACCCTTTTTATATTTTCTGGGTGATTTTCTTTTACGATCATATCGGACTTTCATTTTTTTCGCAACACGCTCAAAATGCTCACTGGCTTTTCCCCTCTTGTTGGTAAAGTCAGTAGAACATGAGGGTTTTTCTAGGTTATTAAGAAGATTTCCCTTATACCCGATTAAGAGTTCAAAGGGACTGTGTTGTGTGCTACTATTAATGGTATTATTTTATAAGTGCCAATTTTTCGTTGTAATAATGGGTCATAGACTCACGTTGCTTTTTCTTACGAGCCACCAATTCTTCTAAAACCGTTGCATAATCGACGCATCTGGGGAATGCTAAAGTTAGGGCAGTTTTCCATTCTGCCCAAGTTTTTCTGTAATCGTCCAAACGATTAAACCAGTTTCTTGCTGACCCTCTCAACTTTTGCTGCATAAATGTAGACTTCTGATATTCGGTCCAGTTGTGAATTTCTCTAAGTTGGTCAATGTTTTGTAACGACCCTGTAACAGTTGAAGTTTTCTCATCAGGATCAAATGCTGGAATAATGTGGCCTCGGGTCGTCGATGAGCAAGATCCAGATTCACTTCCACTATACTTCATCTCTGAATCGGGCACACGTTGGCTGAACCTTCTTTTTAGTGCTTCAGATATTTTCCGCTCGATGTTTTTCTAGAAGATCCTGGTAGAGATTAATTTCTTTGTCACTCATTTTGGATTTTTGTTGCACAACACACAAAGACACGTGAAGTTACTCAATCCCACTTCTGATGTTGAAATTTAAAAGAGACTGAAAGACACTATCGCACAAACCTAAGGAAACGACTGATCTCTACAACGACACTTTTATTAACGAATAATCCCTTTCGTAATAAACTGAAACATCTGACAATGAAATAATATTAAGAATGAATCATAACCCCTGTTGATTCAGACGACAAGCAGCGATGCCATAACAAATGCATCATAAAGATTGGCTTGTTATTTGGAAGAATAAACGCGTATTGTTTCGATATTCAATTACTATCATCATAACATTTTGTCAAGCGCTGCCGACGCTGGATATCTAGACACGGAAATGATACAAACAAAAATGTCAGTTTTTGAAAATATTAAGTATGCCTTATTTTCTGGTTTATTTGCGTCCACTGCAAGTACTTTCGGAAAGTTATCTGGTTTATCAATATTCGAGGTGAGTTAATTTAAAAGAAAATATTTAACATTATGTTTTCACTTGGTAAACATGCAATGACACTGTAACAGTAATCATTGAAAGCAATAGCAATTATTTAGCGATGTCTGAAGAGCATTCGGCGGAAAATTCACTTATTGGTCAATTTGAAACCTATTTGTTCAGGATTGGTTGAATATGGATGCACATTTAACATCGCCGAATAAACAGGGTAACCCCGGCATAGAAATGGAAACACAAAATTTTTGTGATTGTGAATGTGACTATTCATACGACCCCGTGAATATAAAATATGACTGCTTTTTTTAGGGATTATTTTATTTGAGAGTGGTATTTTTCATGGGCATGCTGGCATGTAATGGCGCTGTATGGACATTTTTTGTGAAAGCTCTTCAGAGGACTAATTCGCTCACCGCTACGGTCATCAGTTCAGCCACTAATTATATTTTTTCGGTGAGTGTCATGGAAAGTGCAAATTATCGTGAAAGAACGGTGAAAGATTTTGAGATTGAAAAAAATTTTTCAGGCTCTTGCTGGCTTTTGTATATTCCATGAAGTAACATCCCTCTTATGGTGGTCTGGTATGTTTTTAATAGTTATTGGTTTGTTATTAATAACAGCAGGAGAAGCAAATAATAATGTTAGTAAAACTCAATAATGAAATAATTTTAGTTAAAAACATGTTGGTCTTTTGTCATATACCTAGACCTAGACCTTTCCAGAAAGCTATACCAGACATGCAGTGGAATAATTTTCGAAGCAGGTTTGTAGCATAATTGAAAATGCATGAAAACAATGCAATAACAATGAATTATTGAAACCAATCTACCCAAGATCATAATATGATAGGAAAGGAAGTGTGCAGTGAGACAAACAAGTTATTTGCACTTTTTTAGTAGATAGATAAAATTTGTTTCGATCGAAAGTGATCACTATTGAATAGATTGATCTATAGCAATCTCCATTATCAAGAATGAAAATTTGGTAACCATGTGTTCGATGGCCGACCTAATGCTGATATTTTTTTGTGTCTTCAAGATTTATCATTATTACTCCTCTAATTTCTGTAAAACAATTTTGAAATTTGTTGTGATTTTTTCCAATATGGTTTGAAAGGTATGTAAAAACTTTTTTTTTTAGTTCAGGTTATTTGTCATAAGTTTGATAATACTTGTTCTTGGAGGTGTCTAGTGGTGTATAGAGGGACAAATTCAGGTGGTTCTCAGCTGGACAGTCCCAGTATACACCATTTTTGCAAGCACTTGTTTTTTGCCCATCTTAGATGCTGAGGAAAGGCAGAAAAAAAGAAAAAACCATCAGAAAGAATAATATGAAGAATTCAGTTGAGAAACTGATGTCTAACCTGATTGAGAGCAAAAAAATATTTTGAAATGATCCACAAGAAAAATCTGAAGCGTAATAGAAGCAGATATGGCTTCAACTGTGAGAAGGAAAGTTGTAGTGAAGGAATCTTCTAGAGATAGTAAATAAGAAGAAATAATATCAGTTAATTCTACTAATGTAAATAGCGAAAAGTAGAATGATGTAGACATACAATTTGAAGTATCCAATTTTGTCTTGATCCAATATATGCTGAGAAAAGTATCAGAGAGTTTGTTGGTCAAACTGATGTATCATTCAAAGACAAATATATAAATATAATTTCTGTATGTTTATCTTTCCAGACAAAAAAATGAGGATGCCATCTAGAGAGAATGTTTTGTGCGAATTACCCATTCCGAAAAATTTTGAAAGCACAGAAAGACCAATTAAGCTGCAAATATTTTGTTGTACCTATATATACCAGGGGGTGATACATTGTGGGATGCATGGTGAATTATTCTCATATACCTTTCTGTTTTTCATTATTGCACTATATTTCAATAAATACTCATGATGCGCATGCTGTAAAAAAATATGAATTTTCTAGTTGAACACATAACGAATCTATACCTGTGAAAAAATCGAATCATTCAAAACTCATGTTTCATATTTTTTATAAAAAAAAAAATAAAATACAAGCTACATATAAAAGTACATATGTTTTTTCATAAAGAAGGTTCATTCATGTTTTGTACTACGTTGATTTAAATAGTATATTTCTATTGGCTTCTCTTGAAGCAGCATAATATATTGATCCAGGCAAAAGAACACAATCCTATGTATGTAACTCTGTACATTGGAGGAACCAACATAAAATTGATAGTTTGTGCAGGAATCCAAAACATGCAACTTGACTTGAATGTTTGGCCGAATTTATTTCTACACTCTTCAAATATATCAGCTTTTCTTTCCATAACACTCATAGCTAAAAAGAAATAAGTTTCACTTATCTGATCATAAATTCAAAAAAGTAAATATCATTCACTGATATTGTAAATGGAACACTTACATACGTAAAAAATCACCAATAGAGCTGCAGTAAAAGTGAATTGGTCTACTAGTAATTTCTGCACAATAATTTTAGTAGTAGTTCCTTGAAACTTTTTGTCTAGAAATCTATACCTACAAACAAAATTGTATCAGAAAGAATTGAAATGTCTAGCATGCAATAAGTAACAAAATGAATGAGAGGAGAAAAAAAATTGCAATAATAATTTATGAATAGTACAAGAAATTTTGAGAAAACTGGAAGATCTCGAAATTTATCAAGTTTAATTTTTTAACATATTGATACTGGAGGCTGGTGCAACGATATGATTTTTTTTCAATTTGGAATATAGACAGTGCTAGAAATTCTTTTGACATGAAGAATTTTTTGTGGTGGGGTAAATGTCTTCAGTAAGATAAGAGGAATTTTGTTACTTGTTCTTTGGCTTTTGAAACAAGATATATTTTCAACTCACCATAGTGATACTAAAGGACCTCCTATACTAGTTCCATAAATTGTATATCTACCAATTATTTCATAATCCAGTGGTTGAGTATGTTTCGCCTATAATTTCAAATATTCATTATTCTGGCCTAATAACAGAAGATACTTTTTTATTTTTGAGCTAGTATGATGAAAATGTACTAGTAACGAATATTAGTTGAATTGTAAATAATTTAGTAGGTATTTTGTTGTAAGCAGTAAACATAAACCGTCGGAAAATATGTTTATTTTATTGTTCATATAGAGAAAAATTCTTTTGGAAAAATATGTTGAATGAATCGCTGGTCCGTACAAAAATAACCAAAGTTTTCAGTTCAGATTTTGAGGTAACTTATTTCCTTTAATGGCATATCCTGTCTCAGAGAGAAATATCAACAGTTATGACGAAAGTGCAATAATAAAGAATGAGAAATGAAAATTTTCTATGTTTTTTACCACTTTTATTCGTAATTAAAGTTACTGCAGTTTCGTCCTATGACAACATTTTCAAACTTTTACATCAAACTGAAAATGTCCTTATCGGACGAAACTGCAGTAACTTTAGTTACGAATAAAAGTGGTAAAAATCATAGAAAATTTTCCTTCCTCATTTTTCATTATCATCTCTTACCACGTATTAACGGCTTCATCCATCAATTTATTGAAAGTGCAATGAACTTACCAGAACCTTCTTAGAAATAATTTGTTGTGAAAATTCGGCACCGGTGCATAAAGTTCCATAGATAAGGGAATTTGTTACTATGGGGTATGTCTTCAATGATTTATTGATGAAATTTCGAAAGTTGTTCATACTGTAATAAAGTAAGTTTCGATTAACCTGGAGTAATTGTTTGTAGATACTTGAAATTCAAGTATTTGATTCAAATGTTCCATTATGATTAAGCATTATTTGGTGAACTTTATATTTCTTATAATTCAAACCACAAGATAATATATTGGATATGTTTTGTTAAATTATCTGTAAAATTTTACGTTGGCCCTTTTCATCAATTTTCAGTAAAAAAGAGGCCCAACTTTGTTTTTCGTTTTTGACATCACGACAATTCACAGTTCCCATAAAGCCAAAAGCTCCGAGCTTATCACCTTACGGTAAAAGTAGCAGTGCTTCATACCTATTTTCCGTAGCCTACAGGTTATTATCATGTCTTGGAATTATTCTGCCAATTCCGCAAACCTGCTAGAAGCCAATTTTTGAACTATATAAGAATTGTTGTATGTTTTACATTGTAGCCGAACTAAATCTTTAGCCACTTTTGTAGCTTTTTAGCAGAATATTCCTGCTTCATAAATTGTTGGCCGATTCGTATATTGTTGAGTACGGGAAGCCAGACTCTATAGTAATTCTGTTTTTTTTTAGTTGTAATTGGTGACTATGGATCAATTTATATTAAAAACAACAAAAGAAATGTTACTTTCCAGGTTCTCGGAACACAAAATAAACTATCGCATACCGAAAAAAAAACAGTAGTTTAACATGCACTTAAAGAAAGGACTCACCTAATCGCATTCGAAGAGACCCAAATGGCAGTACTTAGAACTAATATCCAATATTATATAGGGAGAAGATAGAAATTTATAAACACAGAGACAATTTCAAACGAAAAGAAGAGGAAATTAATATGAGGTCGATTAACCTAAGCAATAGGAACGAAGTCTCGTCCACCGCAGCATTCGCTGTGTGGACAATTAGAGCCTGCTTTTTTTTGTCTCATCGTCTTTGATAATGTATACCGCAGTTATAGACGAAACATCTGGCCTGCAAACTTGAATTTGAGTTATTTTCAGATCTGACAGATAAGAATTCGTCCGAAGAATTATCCAATATTTCTATTTTTCTGACACAATATACTGCTATCAATGGTCGTGTTAGTGCGGCCCGACTTCGAGTTTCTCAAACACAATATAAAAAGTGAATATAACTCAGCTAATAACAAAACATTTTATTATTTCTAAGGCGGTACGAAGTTTGCCGGGTCAGGTTGTAACGGGTGATTTTTAAGAGGTATAGGATTTGATTGTCAAAAAATTTGAAAAAATTGATGAAATCTTTATTGGAATCGATAGAACGATCGATATAATTTAATGTTTGAAGATGATTTCATGCAAATGTCCGCGGCTCCGCTTTAGATGGCT
>WOGR01008518.1:0-11381 GCA_015342045.1 Leptinotarsa lineolata | reverse complement strand
CGATTCCGCAGTCACAGTAGTGTCAGATGTAAGACAATTTTTGGTTGTAACAGTAATATAATTTTTTTGGTTACTATGTTTTCGTCCTGATTCATAATTTATCATATTCCATGTTTTTTTTTGGTTTTGTTAGTTGCCTTACTCATTTTAGTCTTGTAATATGTTTGTTTTGCTGATTTAACTTTATGTCTATGTGCTCTCATTTTGTTTTTATAGCTTTCCCAAAGGACGCTATTTTCCTGGTACGTGGCAAGAAACCAGTACATCTCTCTTAGACTTTTTCCTTCTTCAATAATATCCGGGGATATCCACTTTTCGTTAGGTTTGTTTCCTAGAACAACATTTTCAACTGGACATAAAACATCAAAACACCATACTAAAGCATTGTAGAAATGTATACACTGAAGCTGCTGGATTTCATCCAGAAAAGATTCATCCACCTGATTGGAGATACGAACATCACTTGCAACCTTGATAGTCTGGAACATCTAAGGAAGATTTGTCTCTTCTTAAGATATTTTCACGGAAGGTGTTCAAGTAACTTGGTACATTTGATTTCACCAAGAGCGGTACATATCAGAAGTACGCTCATCGTTTTGAGGTTCAACTCAGTGTACCTCAAACTTCAGTGTTCAAGAACTCTTCCATATGGAGAACGGCGTTCATGTGGAATAAACTTCCTGAAAACTTTTTTCCAGATGAATTCAATCTCCAGCGATTCAAATCCAACGTGAATCGCTACTTCCGCACAGACACGGATCTTAGAGCGCCTCAAAGTATTTTCTGTAATGCTTGTGTTTTATCATTGGAAAAATATTGAAGATAGCCTGTATATAACGATTGATGTTCAGCTGAATCGATTTCGGGACACTGAAAAGAGTAGTGATAAAAGTTGAAATTTCCTACCGACTGTTGAGAGTCACAATTATATAAATTGAAAAGTGGAGGACGGAGAATGGATCCTCGAGAATTTTCTTTGATGACGATTAAAATATCTGAGATTATTCAGTTTACTAGAACTCTTTGAGTTCGGTTGGATAGGTGATGTCAACTATACACAAAGCATCCACAGAAAAATCGAAGAAGCTGAGTTTATCGCACAGGATGTCGAAGTTAGGGCTTCACTGTAATAGAAGATGAATAAACAAATTGAATTACCCGTCGACAGATTTGAAGACGTCATTGGGAACAAAAAGTAGAGTTGTTGGGGTGTTATATGGAGGTGTGGAACCAGCAGCACGGAGTAGATGCTTTCGTGTTCATTTATGGAGATATAAATTTGGTCGTTCATGGCTATAAATGAATGTTAACAAATTTGAGGCTTCACTGGAGAGAAAACAGAAAATATACTGTTATTCTGAATTCAACATCCAATTTGTAAAATTGTATTCTGTAGTCTTTGAAAAACTGTAAATAATTTTCGTGGCAACGTTAGTTTAAAACGCTTTGTCAATTTTTTTTTGTATGTTATAACATTAGTTCTCAGTATTCTAATTTCAATTCGATTCAGTTCGTTAACTCCAAGTGTGACAAATGGTTACATTAACGGAAATGCATGAAAAAACAGTTTTACAAATGATTGGTTACGAAGATGAAACCCGAATACAACAGGAAGTAGCCCGCCTATTCCATGAGAAATGTCCTAATCAACTGCTCATATCCCAAGGAACAATAAGCAAAGTGAAGAAGCAGTGTCGCGAGTTTGGTCATGTGGGGCAGATAAAATAGTAGCTGTAAATGCAATAAGTGATGAACTCGAATTAGATGTGATGCTTGAGTTTGAGGAAGACCCGCATACATCGAGTAGACAGGCATCTACTATATTCAATGTTGGCTATACATCGATAGTAAACATATTGAAAGAAAATGAAATGTATCCCTATGAAGTGATACCTATCCAGGAGCTCATGGATGACAATTTTGATAGAGGAGAACTCATTTTTGTGAGCAAATGATGTACATGTCAAATAATAATATCATTCAATTAGAAGATGTTAGGTTTTCTGATGTGTGTACGTTTTCTCTTAACGATCGTACTAATCGGCAAAATTGCCGCTACTGGTTACCTGAAATTCCTCACCGGATGGGAGAAGAACACACGCAATATCCTCAAAAAATTAATGTTTGAACAGAGATTGTAGGACACCATATCATTGGTCCTTTTTTCATTGTGAGCAACTTGAATTGCTAAAATTATTTGGCACTACTTCAAAATGATGTCATTCCAAGTATAGCAAATATATATCCCGATCCAGGAAACCCTCAAGTTCCAGTAAATACGATATGGTTTCAGCAGGATAGAGCACCATCACATTAGTGAGTTGATGTCCGGCAAAACCTCGATACAACATTTCCCAATCGGTGGATGGGGAGGCAAGGATCGATTGAATGGCCAGCGCGATCACCTGATCTTTCATCGTTCGATTTTTTTTATGGGGATATTAAAGAGCAATGTATAGAAAACTGAACCTGTAGATTTGAATGACCTGAAAGAACCAATAACGCTTGCGATTAGATCGTCGGTCACGCCTGATATGTCAAATAATGTTAGAAGATACTTTTATTTGAGATTAGGATGTTGCCGAGACGTTCGAGGTAAACATTTTGAATAACTACTTCGTTAACATCTTTAGTTTTTATTCGTATCCTACAGTTCATTACGTTTTGCATTACATTTTTGTTTTTGAATGTATTTCATCAAATTTCGGTAACCACATGATTTTTATTAATTTTATTTCTATTGTTGCAGTGAACTTAAAAGCGATAATAGTTTTGAATAGAGAATGAAGAGACCTCACAAACATATTCTTCTCATTTGAAAAATTGGGGGTTGTATCTGTCATTCATAGGGGATTGACAGTAGGGCTGATATTTTTACGTTGAAGAATGTTAAATTATAATTTGAATTTTACGTGGTGCGAGTTTTTTTTTAAAATATGTACAGTAACCGAAATAATGAATTTATTTCATTTGGCTATTACACACTGTATAAAAAGTCAATGACAGGTTTTTGGGCTTTGATTTCATTTTTGGATATAGTTACGAAAAAATTTCACTGAAACAAAAATCAAGTTCCTTTTTTTTACTCTGAGTTCCACATTGATACCATCTGACGATTTTGTGTATGGACTCGTCGTAGTTTTGAAGGAAACTGTATCATGATCACTTCCTAATCAATCATTAAGTGCCTGTATTACAGGCACTTAATGATTGCTGTTTTTTTTCATTTCAAATGAATTTTGTTATATTCTGTACTATCTCTCGACATTGTAGACGCTGTTGAATCTCCATTGTCACGTTCATTTATTGAATTGATAGTTTGATTGGTAATTGTTTTTTGAAATTTGTATTTTTCTGATATAATATATCACATTTGTACATTTATCGTATTCAGTTTTAGGTATTCTTATCCTTTCATGAGTTCTATTCGGTGGAAAACAGCAATTGAATGATAATTCAAACTTGTTTCATATGATTTGGAAAGATACTTCGAATCAAAATGAAAAATATTTCTAAGATACATGGAAAACTTTCTATTCAACTGATGGGTCTATACTGAGTGTCATTTTTACATCACAACCTGAAAAGATGGAATTATGCTCTAGTCTCTGAATTTCAATAATTAACGAACTGTATAAACTTTGAGAACTATTTATTGTGACGAAAGTATAATGAACTTATTGTGACGAAAGTATAATGAACATTTTCAACTGATAATAAATGAAATGGAAAAAACTGTTGATTCTATGGAACATCGGCATATCCTACTTTCTTTTTCCATCAGGTTCAGCACTGTTTGAGTGTTTTTTACTTATCTACCATTTCACGTATTTTCAGTTCATGTTTCAACTGTACAATTTCTATTTTTTATTCTCAGTTATCGAAAAAGTGTTTTGAACTTTCCCAAGCTTAACTAACTAACTAATTGAATACAAAACAAAATGATATGATGGTGTGAACACCAACCTGATACTAACTAATCCCAAGCTTAACTAGCTAACTGAATATAATACTAAATGATATGATGGTGTGAACACCAACCTGATACTATCTAATCCCAAGCTTAACTAGCTAACTGAATATAATACTAAATGATATGATGGTGTGAACATCAATCTGATACTAATCAATATAGAAGATACTAGATACTAATTGAGATGGAAGAAGCGTTTGACTTTATTGAACATGGTCATCTTCTTTGCTCGTTTTGCTTTTTTGGCGGAAGAACCAGTAACTTTCGATGTATTGGCTTTAGCCCACTCGATTGTTTTTTTCATATCTTCCACCATTAAACGAGTTCTCAGCTCTTGTTGCAAATGGTCTATTTCCATTCTTGCCATGAGTCTCGAGTAGTCCGCCTCATTTCTGAAATTCAAATTCGGAATTGTTATCACTACACACTATTGATAATCGATATTGATAATCAACCTCAAACGAAATTTGTGAATTTTCTAGAAAGGGTTGATTTCTCTTACTACGTAGAGACAACAGAAAGTTCATTGATCCATTGAATGACAATGCACCCCACCAGAAACTGAAATTATTTCTGTTCGTTTCTTTTTGACTCAAGTTTCTAGAATATTTCAACCATTAGGAGCAAAAATATTACTCGTAAATATCTGAGATAACCTCAAGTTTACAAAAAAAATAACGAATCCCTCATCTATAAAAATCGTAAAAATAGTCTTTTCTGCATCACAAACTATCAAATTCAGATTGAACATTGTTTACTTGAAATTTCCAGAAAATCAATTAATTCGGTCAATTCTCTTTGTTTGAAAAAATTATTGAGAATTGTTCTCCAAATTCAAATCAATTCAGTTGACAATTCTTAAATCCCCAGACCTCGATCTCCTTTTCTCCAACTCACAATCCTTTCATTCCTTCTCTAGAAAGTTCTGAAACAATCTAGAGCATTCCGGAAAAATCAAGAGCATTCCAAAAATATTCGAGAAAAATCTGTAATGTGTAGTAACATCCCGAAATATCCCAGATCATTGTGGAACGATCCTAATAGTTACATGTGGATGAATAATAGTTTGGAAAACTGAAAAAACATTAATAACAAATCAAACCAAAAAATAAAAAATGATTCGAAACTATTCTAAGATTGTGTTCAACATCGATGTCCTATGGTGAATATGATGTAACTAATGACTCAATACATTTGGATTCAAAATAAATCTGTAACAAAAAAAATCAATTTGTTGTTGAAAAACTGGAATAAAACGTTTCAATAGCAACACAAACTGAAAAATGAAAAATTATTCGAAACTAAGGATTGTGTGTGTTTACAATTCTGTTGTAAAAAAGCGTGGGGTGCTTAATATCTATTATTATAAATACTTGGTTAGAAGCTGTTTGACAGATTTTTTACAACCAAATTAACTTTTTTTGAATAGATTGATTCTGATTTTAGACTTATTGAAAATCATTAGTTACATCAAGCCATAGGAATCATTATCGAAGTTGAACAGAATTTCAAATTTGTTTCGAGTGATTCTCTATTTTTTAGTTTATGTTGCTATTGAAGCACGTTTTTTTAGTTCTATAAACCATCATTCATATTCCACTTTTCAGTTTGGCTTGCTATTTCAAGCCCATTTGTTTCAATATACAATCTATACGCATGCATAGACAATGTAGTTGTCTCACTTGCTCTCACACTAAGACTGTGTGAGCAAATTATTCAATCCTGGCGATCCTGATCAGGGTGTTGAAAAGGAATCAGTTTTTATCGGAAACATGCCTTTGAAGGGACTAGGGCCCAAACTTCCGCCCTCTAGAAATATATGGAACAGTTTAAAACATGTGAGAGTATTCGATAGCATTTAACAATATTCGAGAACATACAGCAATAACTTAGAATGTTGTCGAATATTCTAGAATAGTCTGAAATGTTCGAAAACTCCCCGGAACATCCAAGATCATTGCGGAACATTTAACAATCTTAAATACTCTGAAATGTTCTGGAACATTATGGCCCATTTTTTAGTGGGGCTTTCCTTTAGTAGTAGTATATAAAGCAAAATCCTCGCCCTCCTATTAATAACTGGAACTGTATCCCTCAATTCCAACTAACCTCTCTCAGTATCCCTGGGCAGAGATGAATTTCTCAGATTGTTACTGATAATAATAATATTCGGTGAAAATCACTCAAACAAAATTATATCCACAACTATCAATTCTAATTTTGAAATAGGTGAGTGCCCAACTTCTTAGGGACAACAAAACAAAAATGTTTACTTTTCGAAATAATTCACTACGTAAAAACATGTTCTCAACTTTCATTACGTGTGTCATATCAGTTTTGTCAGGTAGCTTAAACTCAATTTCTCGCGCGATAATTTCAATTTGGCGATAACTACTCATCTTGAATATTATGTTGTGGGCAACTACCGTGTTCATTTTATGAGGAAAGATATCGTATTCATCTAAATAGCTTTCCAATTACAACATCACATGTGATCAATATTTCTGAAATTGAAATAGTTATATTCTTGAAAGGTGGATATATACAATCGTGACAATATGGAGTGAATCAACTAGGCAGCATTTTCCAATTAGCCCAGCCTTCATGTAACTAACGTTGCAGAAAAAGATTGGCAGTTGTCATAAAATTGGCGAAGTCACGATCTTGGTTGGAAATTCCAGTCTCGAAAGAATTGAATCAAGCATTGTATTATATCTTGTAAATTGTTATTGATCTTGCTGTGTAGACTTTCACGGCCAGTTTCTAACAAATTGTCCGATATTACCAGGTTTATTAGCCGTGGTCTGCAAGTTTTTATACCTTACGTTTCGTCTGCCACTGCGGCAGACAGTATCAGAGGCGCCTAATAAATTGTACTCAATTCGTGAATATAATAAATGTTTGATCAATATAATCAACTATTTATTTTCTAAACTTTTGTAATTGAATTCACTCTCAGTAGTATTTCAAATATCATAAACTGAAATTACACATCCCTCCTCATATCGAAGAATTAGTAGATATTATTAATTTACGGGTTAGATGTACAATAGTGGAGATAGAAGATATTTGTATCTGAATAGCTGAAAATATTTTCCATCTCTATACAAAACATGTGAGAAACTTCGAAAGAGTACTTTTTGAACCCAATTTATTCGAAAAATCCCCAAAACTTTTTGTGTAAAAATGGAGAAATAAAAAATCAGTCTCTCCAATCAGTATACCTCTTTCAATTCAAATCAGAATCATTCATTCAGAAATAGCTTTATTACCTTCATCAGAATATATTCGTAAACACAAACACAAAACATTCAATAAAAGATAAACAAAATGATAGCAATTGATTCAATATACATTCCAGTCGATTTCAAGATATGACTCTTGTGCGTTCCAAAATTATGGCTAACATTTTTAATCTTCGTTTTTGTTTTGTGAATTAGAAAAAAATATTTTTCAATTCCAAACTTTCAGATTTGGAATTGGAATATTATGTGTTTCGGTTTATTTTTGGTTTAACTATCGATACGATTAGTTCATCCCAATGAATTCCATGTACGATCAAGAGTTCATTTTAATTCTCGATAACAATAAAGATTACAATTTTCAGATTTAATTATATTGAATATTGAAATTGTGAAATTACAAGATGTTGTTGATAAATTAAAATACATATCTCATGAAGAATGAAAAGAGAAAAAAAAATAAAGAATTAAGAAACAAGTGGGAAAATGAAATCTCCATGTTATATGAGAAGTACTTACGGATTGTGAAAAATCTTCATATTTCTCTGCAATAATTTCTCCAATTCATTGACACTGGCTTGTTTTCTGAGATGAATTTTCAGCTGTTCATCTGATAGATTTGGTTGTTCATCCATTTTTGAAGTAGTATCTAGAGAAGTTGAACGCAAGAGGTGTTAACACTAGCGCTAGACTAGATAGAATGAGCCACTGTATGCATTCAAGCACTGAGAGTTTCCTATATGGCGACGCTTGGCGAACGATTTTTCGTGACTGATCAAATACTGTTTTCGAAAAATCGATTTTCTTTAGTGAAATAATTCAATTTTCCTCATAGGGGAACCCTAATATTGGGTACACTCTTGGTTTTTGGGTGAAATGTCACCAATTTAAATATATCTATTTTTTTCATTTTAACTTGTAAACTATTATACTTTTGTCTTCGTTCATACTAGTTTCGGGATGGAAAAGTTCTGTTGTTTCAGATGGGGTCAATACATGCATTTCGTCCTTAACGGATTGAGCTGAAATTTTCCATATACGTTTAGTTTTCCATTGAAAACACTTTTCCAACATCAGAAAAGAATACGGTCTCTCGACGAGAGATTCGCCAACCAAGTTAGCGAGATCATAATGATCTTCTGAGACGTCCTCAGAAGATCACATGACTGCCTTTGTTGGAAAAGAGTTTTTAATAACTTCATTTTACGCCAGAAGTTTCAGAACGAACTGTCAACGTTTAGTTTTGATTACAAGGCATGACTAGGAATTTCCTGAAAAATACTGGATGGTCATCCAGTATTTTTCAGAAAATTTCTTGATTTTATAATAATAATAATAATGATAGAGTGAAACGTCTTCATTCATATAGTGTAACGAGCACCAACAGATAATATACAAAAGACAAAGAGATTAATGGGAGGAGTGTCCACGTAAGATTTTTCAAGTCAACATACAGTTTCGAAGAACCAATTACTATTTGGTTACCAAATCGTTCTGTTCGAACAAATGAGTCACTTTCAGCAAGTGGGAAGTGAGCTAGCTGATCAATTGAATTCAATCAGGTTTTTTTTTTAGGTTTTTTAAAGTGTAGGATCTGAATCCACTAGGTAGTTGATCTTGAAAGTCTTTGAGGTGCATGAAAAGCTGCTAGTGGAGACAGAATATTTGTGTTCGAAAATGACCATAACCAACCAGTTTCTTATGGAAAAGTATTGAAGAAAACATTTGATTCTTCCATTATATTGTGTTGCATTGCGGTTTTCAAAACTTTGTGGGTGTTTGGAAGTGGGTTCGAAGTTCTAAGTGTCTCTAATTGCAATCAACCTGATTTTTCCTTAACCGGTGAAATATGGTTGTATTCTCGAACACCAAAATGAAAACAAAGGCAACTGTTTTGGATTACGCAGGGACAATAAATGTTGTCACGATGTGACACTTTGGAAATGATTAGCGCCTCGCATAGTGTGCATTTTTGGTATGAGAGTTCTGATTTGGATACAGTTGCCCTTAGGATATTGAAGCACGTCTGAATCGTTTGACTAACGTGTTCTGTGAAGCGCAATTCGAAATCAAATCATAATTTTGGTTATAGAAGGCAGAACGTCATTATTATTATGAATTCGAAGAGTATTGTTAGCAATATCCAGAAATCTTCCTAGTTCATAGATCAATGCTGACCTTTCTTAGTTCTTCTAAAGAAGGGGTTTCCCCATTTTGTTGGAAGATTGCTCGCGTTAAGCCTATTTTCGGAAAATGCAAGAAAACTCTTTCGAAATAACTATAGACCAGTCGCTTTGCTATCACTGATATCATGAATCATGGCTGTTCGTCATAAACTTTGAACACTATTCCGAACTAGAAAACTGTACACACCTCAGCAACTTCTGATGCTCTATGAAGCTCAGAGTATTGTTCCCATGTATGAAGCTCCGCCCATAAATATGGAGACACGAACATCACTTGCAACCTTGATAGTCTGGAACATGTAAGGCAGGTTGAAGATTTGTTTCTCCACTATAAATATTTTCACGGAAGGTGTTCAAGTAACTTGGTACATTTGATTCCATCAAGAGCGGTACATATCAGAAGTACACTCATCGTTTCGAGGTTCAACTCAGTGTACCTCAAACCTCACTGTTCAAGAACTCTTCCATATGGAGAACGGCGTTCATGTGGAATAAACTTCCTGAAAACTTTTTTCCAAATGAATTCAATCTCCAGCGATTCAAATCTAACGTGAATCGCTACTTTCGCTCAGAGATCTATCTTAGAGCGCCTCAAGGTATTTTCGACAATGCTTGTGTTTCGTCTTCAAAAAAATGTTGAAGATAGCCTGTATATAATGCTAAATCAGCTAAATCAATTTCGGGAAACTGAAAAAGATAGTGATAAAAGTTGCTTTTTTCCACCGACTGTTGGAAGTCACAATTAGACAAATTGAAAAGTGAAGGACGGAGAATGGATCCTCGGCATTTACCCTTGGTTACGAATAGAATCTCTCGAGCTTATTCAGTTCACTAGAACTCTTTGAGTTCGGTTGGATAGGTGATGTCCAACCATCCACAGAAAAATCGAAGAAGCTGAGTTTATCGCAAAGGATGTCGAAGTCAAGGCTTCACTGTAATTGGAGACGAATGAACAAATTGATTTATCCGTCGACAGATTTGAAGAGGTCGTCGGGGACAAAAAGTAGACTTGTTGGGGTGTTATATTGAGGTGTGGAACCAGCTGCACGGAGTGGATGCTTTGGTGCTCATTTATGGAGCTGTAAATTTGGTCCTTCATGAAATGGCTATGAAGGAATGTTAAAAAATGTAAGGCTTCACCAAAGAGAAAACAGAAAATAGTTAGTTCTTCACTTATACTCTGTGGACATACTTGAAGACTGGCTATAAATCAAATCATATAATGGCACAATTCGTTCAGGCCAGTCTCAACTCCCAACACTGTAGGTTAATGGACTGACACCTATCAGAAAACAACTATTTCCCTGGCTAACACCACGAAGGGCGTTGGATTATATCCGACAGGTGTCAGTGCAAGAATCTTCACTGAAGTATTTCCTGCATATGCTGTTGGCGATACAACTGCTGGAATCGATTCTCAATTATTGAATGGGCACACTTGCAGACCGTGAGTAGTTGTTTTCTGATAGGTGTCAGTCCATTAACCTACAGTGTAAGGAGTTTTAGACTGGCCTGAATAAATTGTCCCTCCATATGATTTGGAATAATCAGTTACTTTGAATTCAATATCCAATTTGTATAATTGTGACTTTCATCAGCCTGTAGAAAAATACAACCTTTATTACTGTAACGTAACATGACTCTTTTTGAATTTAGAGCAAGATAACGATACAGGTGCCACGACTAGCAGCGGGTGTTGCGGAGGCAAGAGCGTGGTTGAGGTCTTCTATTCTTTATAGAAGCCCAATACGGGGTGCTGAAAAGGGTTACCAAAAACAAGTCCTTGAATGGGCGCCATCTACAGTTTTGTGAAGGAATATGGCACCCTTTTCAACACTCGTCACTGTAGATCAACGTTGCTACACGGGGATATGAAACAGTTCCAGACTACCAGAAAAACAAAAAACGATGTAAAAAAAATTAATAAAAGTGTAAAAAAAAATGTAAAAAAATAGGACTGAGTCTTGTCCGATGGAACCA
>WOGR01008517.1:0-11806 GCA_015342045.1 Leptinotarsa lineolata | reverse complement strand
TTCGTTCCGTTAACCAGCTGACGAACGTCAACCCTCAGAAGTCGAAACTTGTGCGAGCAATGGATTAACGAGGCCTTATCTTTTAACGTGCGATTACTCAGCACGGTGGCCCCGGCGGGGAATCAAACCTCGGTCGACCGCTTGAAAGGCGAATGTGCTAACCTCTACACTACCGTACCTGCTTACATTATACTTTTTGTTTTTGTTTAATTACCAGTTGAATCTGTCATTGTTCATATGAATAACAATCATTTTTGAACTCGCCTTTTGAAAGGATTCTGAAGTTATTTCCAAAGGATACTGACTATATTACCTCAGGTAGCTGCGATCCACCTATAAGAGGATCGAAAATATATTTTTCGCTTTTAAACGATGCAAGCAATCGCACCACTTTTTGTGATTGGTCAACTTTACTTTTTTCCGAAATACATATCTTTTTCCTATTTCAACATAATTTCAATTATGATTGGATGAAGAAAGATTGCTATTCAGCTTGTCATCCAACATAATAATAGATGCATCAGTCATGTCTTGAGGGCTTCAGCTCGAAAAGACACCTGATGATCTTTGCTCACGGTTTCTTAAGATGAAGTTCTAGTTATCAGCATTATTAGGATATTAGGATTCCTAAAGTCTATCCAAATCCAAGATAGAGTAAAACAAAACAAAACCGAAGCGTGATGTCCACGTGATTGCCCAGTGTCAGATGGAAAGGGCAGCGTTCATTGGTGAATTCGCCTTCTTGGTACGAGTATGGTACCAGCACAGGGTTGTAATCAGTCGTTTGCGTGTTTGTGTGGCGTGCGTTGCAGTATATTGTTTAAAATTGTTTTCCAAGATGTCCAGTACAGAGACTGCAGATGAAACTGTGAGCTATCCTCTGAGTCCAGCCAGGAAACTATCCAAAAAAAGACATTTGAGTGTTGAGATGAAAGAAGTGATTTTAAATGTGTTTAAAAAGAGATGGAAGAAATTGAGACATCGACTGTCGACGAAGTCGTATCGAAAGTTTCCGATAAAATTGGAGTGTGTTACGCTTCGATTTACAATGTTTTACGGGAATATAAAGAATGAAAAATAATTACTAGGCATGAACTGATTCCAACCCTATAAATCGAAGGGACTGAACGGCTGCAAAAAACGAAAAGTTTGCTTCAGGAACTTAAACTTCTTATAGTAATTTTCATTTTGAAATACTTCTTGAAACATGGAGGTTGATCGGGTTCACCTTTACTCTAAAACATGCAAAATTTTATTTGGCTTCGGTGTAGGATTAAGACCAGTCAGTCTTATAGACTTCATTTACATTATTAGAATTTTATATTTATGATGTATGACTGATATACCACTGCATCGAGATCAATTTTCCTACAAGGTAGGTATGTCAATAAAAATGGATTTATCTTGGATCACGGAAGAAGAGAGTTTGCTTACTAGAACAAGAATTACGTTCAGCTGCTTTGTTAAATATTGAGGGAGAATTCGATAATAGATCTATTGAATCGATCATCCAGGTAGAGGAAGATTGGTATACATGACCACTACTGAAGAAACCACAGCGTACCTTGTAGGCGAACTACTTGTATTCTGGACCATTTTGAATGTAAGATACTGCGGTATGAAGAAGACTTAGTTATTCCAACTCAGGGCAAAATTGATAATATAGAGAAAAGCCATAAGTATTAGACCTCAAACATTATAAAGAGGTAGAACGAAATAACAGGACTCAATATGGGCCCTGGCAAATCGATCATCGTAGCGTTCACCAAAAGAAGAGTAACTAATGCCTTGTCGACATGGAGAGCAAAACCATATATGATATATCAGCTATAAACAAAGGTACCTAATCTCATCACACCGTATACTTTTTGATTTAGTGGCCAAAGATAATATTTGGGAATACAGGGGCAACAACCACTTCAACAGCAGCTTTGAGACACTTTTGGATCTATTCTTTCACGTCTTGCAGAAACGAGTCTGGTAAACTCTTCATGAACAACTACAACTAAATTGAAAAATGATGAACTCCAATGAAATAGCTTCCATGAAAGTAATAACTATATAATCAAGAGATTTCATTTCCTCTTTAAATTATGCTGCCTTTTGTAGCTCTCACTTTTCCCAAACACCAGAACTGAATCACTCTTTTCGACGCGCGTTTTACCAATGGAATTGGTGTGTTTCGTTCACTTCATCTCCTGGAGACGCCAGCTTGGATGGTGAAACAAGCATCGAGTTCTGGTGTTTCGGAAAAGTGCTTGTTTTTGATATATTGTCAGCCAGAGGTTCCAGTTCTATCTTTCCTCAATGATACTCAAGTTCAAAAGCGTTGTATTCATGTTAAAATATTGTGGCACAATTAGTGACGGATTGAAATAGCTGTTTGTTGTCGGACCAAGGATGTTATGCTTTTGGGCTTCGGGTTTTACTGACTCTGAAATGAAATGAAATCGATTTTTAAATGATTCAACATGTTAGTTTCATGAATGATTACAAAAACTTGTTATATTTTATTCATTTGGCGTGATTCAGGCTACACATTCCAACAATGTTTTTTGTAACATCATCACGAAGTTCATCTGTAAATTGAAATCAACAAACTGCGAGAAAAGGTCAAGTTTGTTGATATTTGTAATCATTATATAAAAATAAGAAAGTATGAATATGCTAATTACAAATCGTCACTGGAGGTAGAAGAACTCAAATACATGATTATAACGTCAATAGGATGTGCACGCTCAATTATAACGTTACCAATTTTGATCTTGAATTAGAACAATTTCTCTTTCTAATCCTATTCAATAACGACATGATCCGAATCATTTCAGTTAGTTGAAATATACATGGCATTGTTTTCTCGTTAGTAGCATCATGCAGTTGCCGCTCCTGTAATTTATAAGCAGTCATCAAAAATGTGACACGTTCGTAATTGGGAGCGGTTGTGACGTGTTGAAATGAGACACATCTCTGCAGGTCACGACCAACCTGACATTCTGATATCTGATCTTCGCCTTGAGTATTGGTCGTTCTAGTTCGGTTTTGGTGTATTTTTAGTTGTAGGTGTTCCATATATCTCCTAGTGATTACTAACGGTTTTAATTATCGAACACACTCTTTCAAATGCAAACGACTTGGTAATTTTTTATCAAAATATCTAAATTTTTGAGACACTGACTCCACTACTCGCCAAAACAATTGGTCCTGAGGAAGGCGATAATGAATCGACGAAACGTTGGCATGCAATTGTGAATACTGACTAGTGTTTTTCATATTCAATCGCTAGTGAAATTTATAGTCAGGAAGATATATGTTAGACAAGTAAATTTTCATCGTGGTATTAATCAGCGAAGTAGTTGTATTCATACAGGTATTTGTCATATATATTGTATAAGGATGTTGGGATGAGTGAATGATTCGGAACTGTATCTGAAATATTTATTTTCTTAATGCCTCAATACGTACCTATGTATCCCTCCTAAACTGATTTATATGTATGTTAGAGTTTTGGAACAATGGAAGCTTCTTTCCCACTTGGGGCTTCATTCACGAAATGGAAATTTGACGACTTCACCGTAGTTGAAATAGTTTCTGTCAGATACGAAAGATTCGTATATGTGGTCAAACTACAATGAAATTATTCAAGTTAGGGTGTAATTCCATGATTTAAATCTGATTCCACAACGTTTTTGTTGAAATATTTTTTGTTCATTGCTTAGGCAGAATCAAAATTAATCAGATAATTTGGTAGCATTTTCTAATTATTTCTGAATTTCATCTATATATTCGATTATTAATTAGATTACTGAACTTTTTCGAATAACCATCCATAGTTTGCAGGGTGTCTATTGGAATCAATAGATACATAGATAAATACATGGATTGATACAATAAACCATGATCTACTTCTTGGAACACAAAAAAATAGTGGATTCAGTGGAAGACCTTTTCTAACACCTTTTTTCAACAGATATGACAAAATAACCATCAACGGCAAATTCAGAACTATACAATATGGTACTCCACAAAACACAGTTTTGTGGAGTGCTAAAAGAACTTATCCATACTGAAACTATGAAAAAAACTTCATTGCAGATAATGCCGTTGTAATTCACAATGCCAAAAATTTGGGTCAACTGAAAACTGTATGTGAAAGAGACTTTCACTGAAATTACTTCACCAAGATCACTTTATGTCCTTGCTAGGATTCAGTTTCATTAATCTCCTGATGATACTTACTTGGCTAGCGAAACACGCCTTTTCTCTCTTGGAATGAGAGATTTCTTCTCGCACACCCCAGAAACATCCCCCTTCGTCCCATTGTTAGCGCATTCTGTTCTCACACCCACGCTATTGCCAAGTATCTTGCAAATATCCTCCAACCACTAGCCGAATATTCCTCATCATATATCCGAAACCCCTATCACTTCATCGAAATTCTAAAATCCTTCAATATATAACAGACAGATATCCTCGTCAGCTTTGATGTGGTATCCCTTTCCACAAATATCCCACTATCCGAAACCTTGTCCCTTTTCAAAACGAAACATCAAATTCCGCAAGACACTATCAACCTCATCAGTAAATGCATGTCTAGTACATATTTGAGTTTCCAGGACAAATTCTACAAACAAGTGAAAGACGCCCCAGTGTGTTGTCCTCTCTCTCCAGTTCTTGCAAACCTTCACATGGAGGAATTTGAAACCAGAGCCATTGGCACATCTCATCTCAAGCCTACGTGTTGGCTCCGATACGTGGATGACGTCTGGACATTTCCTGGACATTTAATCACAAAGTCCAACAAATCCTTCTCACACACCGAAAACATACCCACACCAATCGCTATCTCAATGCTAAGTCTCATCATCATCCTTCCTAGCTGAATTCTGTTTTGAATTCTCCCATACACCGTTCTATAAATCTCACTGACAACCACAACAGATCCAAGGAACTATACAAATTCAAAGCCGCCTTTCACTAAAACGACTATCCCGTCTCCCAAATCCAAAGATTCATTTAACGACAGCAAACCCGAACCTCACACCCCGAATTACCCGATGAACAGACTGACCAGACGAAAGCTTTTCTCCCTTACATCCAAGGAGTTACCGACAAAGTAAGCCGAATTCTGAAGAGGCATAACGTAAAAAAAATATTCACAGCCAACAACCCAATCTCCACTCTTTTACGAACACCCGAGGACATGATTCGCAATGAAGCACAGGGCATATACGAAATACCATGTTCTAACTGCCTCAGAACTCATATCGGCCAGACCAATTGAAGAATTTCCAACAGAGCCTATGAACATGAACTAGCTGTTCGTAAATCAGATCCAGTCTCATCATCGTGAAACAGAACACACAATATGCTTCGAAAACACCAAAAGATACATCTTCAGGCCAGGATAATTCGTGAAGCCATTGAAATTGAAAAGTATTGCGACTGTGTTAACAAGCGAGATGATTCGCAGAGACTGCCTCAATCATGAAGGCCATTGTTGTCTCGCAACATATCTGAAGGTCAAACAGGAAGTCTAGAATCTATATTCGGCAGACCCGGTACCTATTACGATACCTCTACTTTATACCTGTTCAACAACATAAATAGTGATCGCCAACAACAAATTGATCAGTGTTCACTTGGAGCCAGTGACGAGACTTTGAGGTCATGGAGATTGCGGCCCCGTCCTCGAGTCATGTGATTCCAGGCCCAAGTGGTTCTTGGAAATAGTTTCAAAGCAGAAGCCGAAACGTCGAAAAGATGAAAATTAAAGACGCGGTTCAACCCGGACAACAGTACATAATTTTTTCTTCTGTCTCTCTCTCTCTCTCTCTCTGGACTTGTCTATCTTACTTTAAACTTAATACTTGAGGTAGAAGTGGCTCCTACACAAAATAACTAAGTGACCGAAAAAGAACTGGGTCATGTCAAAATTCAGCATCTTTGGGCGTGGTGTGCGAGGCAAATGTTCAAATGTCACCGAGACCACACCTGGATGTTCTATTTGTTGAAAATTTCAGCGTCATTTTACGCCCCCTAAAGAATATATGCTGAATATCAAACAGGCGGAATATACACTCTCGAAGCTAATCATAAAGTATAATGGCTATTTTTTCTTGAATGCTTTCCTTCGTGCTCTGTCATTTCGTAGCATAGTAGTTGGAAAAATTTTGCAACGGTTTAATTTATGGAAGGTACCGACTTTTATTGACACTACATTATCCGCGAAATTTATTCATATCAACATTTGCATAAACATGACGGCTTTTTCAAAAGAAAATATGTAATTTGGTGACATCACACATAAAAAATAAAAACAATGATGAGTCCAGTTCCCGATACAAACTCATTTTATGCGGAACTTTCTCTTTTGGATGACGACAAAGTGGGATTTGAATACGGAAATAGACAAAAAAACTGAAAGAAAGGAAATGACAGAGTGGAAAGTTAAAACTGTTGATTTCTCATGAAAAACGACTTTTAGAAAACACAAAAAAATTTAATTTGTGATATAATCGTCAATTTTACTTTTAAAAATTGTAAACAAGAATAGAAAACGAATAACTTTTTTGGTAAATCAGTTTTTCATTGAGGAATTTAATCGTATTCGGGTTGACAACGGAATGGGCGACAATTAGCTTTGATAATTCGAAACTCAAACTCAAGGAAAACAATGATTATTTTCATAAACTACACCTCACGATTTGATTTCTACAAAGTTTATTTAAACAATATATCACGACATTTTTCGCTATCACAGTAGCTTTTTCAAAAGTGAATTGTATGCAATGATTATTGCTGAAAGAAACAGAGTCACAAAGATTTTTTGTTATATTTATCTACTGTGATATATTTTGACAAAAATGTGGAAGGCAGTTTCTCGAAATGACTAATAGAACCAAAAGTTATTGTATCAGACAATGTTCGGTGCACAGCTTTCCCCAAGATCCGAAACAGGCACAGAAATGGAAAATCATCACACAAAATTATCACCCAGAATTAGTAAACTACATTGACAATTATGTTTCTACTTCAAGTAAAATTATATAAACATTGCATCAGGTATCAGCAAGTATTTGAATCTGAATGAAAAATAAGCTATTTCTTCTTGGGATATGCCATATCATCCAGATCTTCATGACTGAATATCAATTGCTCAATGTTGCTGCTCAAATGTAAGAACGAAAGAAAACCAGTCAAAGAGTGGAGACATATTTTGTGGTATTCTTCAAGGTTCCGTACTGGGTCCCATCCTTCTTCTCTTATATATAAACGACTCAAGGAAGGTTCACTATTTCCACGTATGATACCACCCTTATTTGGCATAACCAGAATACATCAAATATGCTAGAAACTTTCGTTAGGGAGTTGAATGGAGTAGTCAATCGGCCTGAAAATTTATGTTTCAATATTCAAAAATAAAACTTTTCCACATTCAATTTTGATTGCGGGGATCATAGTACAAAAACATAAAACATTTCGAACTCTTTGGTCTATTTATCGATATTGGATTGAAATTTGATAAGCGCATAACAATAACCAAGAAAAGTCGCAGTAGTATGTTACGCATTTAGGGTTGTCGCAAATGAATTGAGCTCAACAATAGCAAAAAAAGGTCTACTATGCTCTGATTGAAGCTCATTTGATATACGGTAGTGATTTTCGGGGATACTCCATCTTTTTCATTCAGTGTTAATTCTGCAAAAGCGAGCTGTAAGTTATCTATGCGGATCGGGAATAATGTGGATAACTTCTCATGTATTTTAGTTTTTGGATCTGTGTGCTTCTTTCATAAGAAATACAATTCTGAAGGATCCCGTGCATCCTCAAACTACAACACAAAACAAAAAGCAAATGAAAATTCACACCTTCCTGTCCCTGAATCAACTTTAACAAAAAAATTAGTTTTATGAAAGCAAAAAGTTTTAGGAACATATTCTCTTGGAATTAGGAAATATCACCTCATGAAATTTTACAATGCAGATTCACTGTGATTTTTTTATTATTATTCTCAATAGACTGTTTTTGATGTGAAACATATATAGCTGCACGTAAAACCAGTTGCTGGCGTCGCGATGCATGCCGTGGCGACGGGTCACCATGCGTAAGCGATTGTGCAAATATATTTCCACTAGTTTGGCGTTATGCTATTTTGCCACACTGAGCTCGAATACCTATAGTGTATGCAGTTGTGTTTTCTACAGTATACTCCATACACAAGACCATTTACCCACATTATTCATTGGAGATTCCATAGTTCATCTCACCTCGTTAGGAGAGGAAATTAACAAAGAAGTCAGTAGTTGAATAGTTATATCTTCGCCAAATCCTCTTATTTTCCTAATGTAACATGATTGACCCTAAGAATTATTTTGTCTTCGACTATAGTTCTAGCATTATCTTCCACCAACATAACTTCCATATATATTTCTAGGAAAATTCTTTTAAAATAATATTGCTTTCCTTCAGTTTTGCTACGCCATCTTGCGCCAGTGGTCCCCCCGACATATAACATAATAAAGGGAAAATTTTGAATGATGAAGATGTTACGAGTTATAAGTGATCTGAAGTCGAGATTACCTCTTAACAAAAATACTGGTTTGAGAAAGCGGTTTATCTAACAACGATAAATAACACATTTGATCATTCGAATGCAGTCATAAGTATATAATAAAGTTACGTTTGATTTTGCTGGAATACAACCACACAAGCAGACGGCCAAGAGTTTTTCAATGATATACCGAAGAGTAAATTAACATAACTGAACATGGGTCAACTGTCGATTTTCACTCAGGCTTCAGGACCGAAATTATACTTTCAGGCAACCTCAAAAAATCGAGGAGATACAAATTTGGTGACCGCGAAGATCATTCATTGGTGCCTTCTTCCTCTTCTTCAAATTTATTACAGAATAAAATGCTGCCCTGAGTAATGGAAAACAGTCAAAACATAATGCAAAATGCCAACTACCTACCAATGGAACAATTGTCGCTATTGGTCTTATTCAAAACTGAAAATTTTGAGTGCCTATACAGCAACCACAAAAACAAAATGTATGTGTTGGTATTTTCGGTGAGCCAGTAATAGATACGCAATTTTCATCTGGTAATTTGACTAGCGAAATGTATTTGTTATTACTGAAAGAAGTTTCAACCCTGCCTTGCCTAATATCATTGCAAATGATCAACAAGGTGTTGATGGAAACTCCAAATGACCCTTTTAGTCTGAATTATCTGAGTGTGCTAAAATAAAATGATAATAGAACAGTTGATAACGAACAACAAAATTTATTTGTCGGGAGGAATATTTTACTATCTACCTGAGAATATAAAAATAACTCTGCTGCAATGATATTTATTTTACCAACGTTCCTATACAGAAGGTTCCAGTAAATGAATATCGACAAACAACTACTTCCCTAGCTGATACTGCGATGAGCATTGAGTTATGTCCGACAAAAATTTGTATATGCGTATATGCGGACGAGCTACCATGAAGTCAATCCAGTCCCGGAAACAGCGATTTCGGTCCTGCTACTGAATGAACGAGAAATAGTTTTTTCTGTGAGAAAATATACTCATATGTTTGTCCGATAGACATAATGATGGTTAAGAGGAAAATCAATTTAATGGTGTTTCTAGTTTTTTAATTATCACTGTAATCATACAATTTAGTATCCGTAGTGATATTATCCAGGAAAGTAGCCGTTTTCCGCTAAGTATTTGCCAGATCCTACTGGTACATTTATACAACTCTCCTCGAAACAGTCGACAAACTAATCTTGAAAGTGTTCAATTTTGAAAGGCAATCTTTTCTAGTTTTGACTGAAAACACCAGAACTGCAGTAGTCTTCTCGACGTCAACTCGGTTGAGGAGAGTGTGGCAGTTGTGGTGTTTGAGAGCAGTGCTGTTTTATTCAAAACGAAGATAGGGTTCACAAAATAAATCTGTATGGTAAGATAATTTTCGAATCACATAAAATTATTCACCAAATGACAAGCGAGATAATCTGTAGTTTCACCTGAGTTTATTGATGGCCTCAATTTTACAGAAGTACTGTAAACTCCATTGAAACTTCTAGAAGGGAAATTTGAAAGGAATGCAAGAAACTGACCAAGAAAAAGTAGGTACTGAGCACTTTGAACGATTTCACGTGCTCAACGTTCACAGTGAAGAAATATAGCATTGGCCCGGAGTTCCCTAGTGCTGGTAAATCCATCTGGAAAGTTTCTCATCAAAATCAAGAAACACAATGACCTGAAGAATTTGGCCAAGTATAACAGTAACTGGGTATAAATTGAAGGGGTTATATTTTTAGGAGTGATTAATTTTTGGGGAAGTTTTTGGCTTTCTACTACTCCATCTTGGTACAAAAAAATGTGGGAATCTTCCAAAGAAAAGAAGGAAGCAATCATTTAAAAAAAATAACTCTAAACATAGATGTGTAACTGGGTATAACGTAAACAGGGCTTATGAGAATAGATGAATAAGATTTTCTTTTTATTTAAAGTTAAAAGTGATTTTGAGTTCGATACATTCCAAGAACGAAAGTTTTTATCCTTTATCCACTTTTTGTTCTTTATTCAAGACTAAACTGATGATATGTTTTTTATTTTTGATGAAGTGTGATGTGTTCCATCCCAATGCTATTTGAGAAAGTGATATTGTTCACAAATTACTTTAAAGAAACCTTATTTCATTATTTTTATAATTCCGAGAAGGTAGTTTATTTATGACTCCAAGATATTGATGAGAAAAATCAAATTGGTAATGCTATGAAAGTTGATTGAAATGTACCAAGATACAAAACATAACGAATATTATCAAATGATTTTTTTATTGGTTGGGAAAGGTATTTTTTTCAAAATTTAATTTTTTTCAACGTTTTGGACTTTATTAAATCCAACATCAGAGCTCTATAATAAACCAATTACATAAGGAAACAGGAAACATAAGTAGTTTTCACTATTCCCAAATTTTGTAAAAGAATAACAAACAGATGGACTTACCAAAACGTTAAAAATATATAAAACAGACAACATTGGTACGAAAACAAACGAAAATGAGGACTAACCATATGAAACTCAAACAACCCTGGACACATTGAAAATGAAGGGAGACAACTGACTAGAATTGGACGTTTTTGTTCATCATTTTTTGAAATTATAAACGATAGAAAGATATTCAAAAAAGTTCGAGATCACCTCTGGAGTCCCACAGGGATCAAATTTAGGTCCCTTATTTTTTGTTATTTTTTAATGATTATTTATAATGATTTATAATTATTTATAAATGATTTGCCAGCAGTGCTGGAATCTTCAGAGTGTCTAATGTTTGCCGATGACCTGAAAATTTATAAACAAGTACAAACAAGTACAAAAAGATCTGGACAGGGTTTATGAGTGGAGTTGTGGAAATAAATTATTTTTCAATATTGATAAATGTTCAGAAAGGTCGGTTACGTGCAAGAATGGCCCTATCCTCTTCAGTTATATGAATTGAATAGTGTCCCTATTGAAATAAATATAGAAATAAAAGACCTAGAAATTATATATTTATAATATTATCATTCAGGACTCACATAAGAAATATTACAAGAAATGGTAGGATTTATTATCAGGCAAACTAGAAATTTCAACAATATTCATTCGATAAAACTACTGTACTATACATTGGTTAGAAGTAAATTGGAATTTGGATCAAATATATAGTTTGGCGAGTATCACTCCACATTATATGAATTGAAAAAATTTCAAAATAAATTTTTAAGCTTTCTTCACTTCAAAAAATATCACGTATGGCCAGA
>WOGR01008516.1:0-11806 GCA_015342045.1 Leptinotarsa lineolata | reverse complement strand
CAATGAAGTTTCTTTATATGAAAGATCCTATCTTTTTTTCGATGAGGAATCACCTCCTTAAATGTTTTACACTTATTCAGTTACACCCTGTATACATAAATACAAACACACATTTACCATCACATACATACACACATACATATATACACATATACATACATATATACATTTAAAATACACATACATAAATACACATATATACAAATATACATACATAATTAAATTATAATAGTAGTTGAAAACAAAAAAATGTAATATGGAGATTAGAATTCTAAATAGAGGAAGAAAGCAGAAACTTAGTTTCTCTGGAAGATTATTATATACAAACAGAAGTTAAAAGCAAGCAAAACAGACTGAAATCCATCAGATTCAAATTTGTAGTTTTAATGCAAATAGAATCAGGCATTGCACTAAGCCTTGTTATATAATGCTGTTAACCCTTTGACAGTTATATGAAGTCTGTTCACGCCTCGGGTGACCCTTGAGGTCTAACAAAGCCTCATTCTCTCTTGATCTTCCTGGTAATATCTTTTATCTCAAATAGATCACAAATAAACATTTGCGTCAAAAAAATCGATCTTTACATAATTTATAAATCAGTTGAGAGAAAAATATATACACCAATAGACACCCAGTCTCACAGAGTCATCGCTATGGTTACTAGACTACAAACACACCATTGGTGAAACTGACCCTGCAATAGGAATAGTCAGTAAGGTAGTCATCTCAAAAGCTTGCTACCCCTTCACATTTCCATAAAATCATGTCAACCCTGTCTTAGAAATTTTACATGACTAGGAAGACCAAGATAAATAGAATTCACTTTTCTTTCTCACCTCACACATCAGATATTAATGAAATAAAATTAATTATACACAAGATACCAAATGAAGAAGTTAAAGTTAATCATTATATTCCGTAAGGTATTATTCCATGTACTGTTTTTGTACTTTCTGAATGTTTACCAGAAGGAAAAATAGGTTCAAATGGGCCCATTCTTTTGGTGTCTATATGAGGGTATATAAGATAGAGTATATGCTCGTGTATGTATATCACCACTCAAAATAATGATAAGACTTCTTATGATTTCCTGAAAGAAACGTCGGAGAATGATCAGCACATTTCAATAATGTTCTCAAATGTTTTCTTATCTACACAAATTTTCCGTTCCTAGGATATCAATCGAAAATTAGAAAACAAAAAAAATTCTAATATTTGAATCACTTCATGCATGCAGTTTCTTAGAAAATGGTGACTGGAAATGAGTTCATCAACAAAAATAAATTTAATATACCTGGGAGTGGTTGCTCCGTATAGGGTGGAGGTAAGCCTTGATGAGTTGGCATGGTGTTAGCTCGAATTATTTCACGAATGATTTAAATTAGAATCATATTTCATAATGTTTTTTACAGATTCTTCTATATCTCTTCACAACCAAAACAAAACATTCGTATAGTGAAGCAGGGTTGCCACTTTCACTCGTAGCATTTTAACCTTTCTTTAACTCGAAGGCTTCCTATCTTTTAAAACTGCTGTTCATCAATCAACTTTTGGTCGGTATTTAAAATAAAATAAAGATTTGCATTTGATATATAAATGAGGGTATTTGCAAGTACACAAAAGTACCATGCATCACCATATACCTAAAGAAGCATATAAGATCATAATGAGTATATTAGTTATTTGGGTAGAATTTTCCTTTGGCCTAACAAATCTGATGAATGACAGGATATTATAGATATTTGAATCCTGATAAAGAAGTGTTACTGTGTCACCTAGACTAAAATGTAACTAAAATGAGTAATGAAATATGTCAGAAATTTCGATAAAAAGGTAAAAATAGATTTAATTGTGGCACCTGGCAACCCATGAACCTCATAGAAAGCGAAGGTCGCTAACGTCAAATGTTATAATGTAAAAGCCACAGAAAAGCATTAAGTATGTTTTGTTTTGAATATCTAGAGCATATTTAGATTTGATCCCACGTGATCACAGAGTCAACGATTTAAGGAACGCTCGATTCTATCTGAATGAGAAGTCGACAATTGTAATATTATTTGTTATCAGACATATTCGGTAAGGTGAATTATAGTAAGACATATAATATCGAACGTTATATTATTTTAAGATCATTCTTTCGAAAGTGTGAATAGTTCAGAGTAGAAAATGTCCCTTGAGTGTAGGTAGAAAAATAATCTCTAAGGTATAATACCAGTTATAATACTTACTTGGTTTTGATGAGACGTATTTGTGTTGCTTTCAATTTCATTATATCAATGAATTGTTCATACAATGATCATTTGAGTTTTTTTCTTTTTGCTTTGAGTATTTTTTTATTATTGTTCGATTTAGGCTATCATAACATTTCAAGGTTAAATATGCATATGTTTCTCTGCACAGGGATTTTGTAAGAGGAAGAGGGTGCTTCTTCTTATTATATAATTTTCATCGAAACTATACAGACGGACATAAATTAATTGATTGGTATATCGATTTTGAGTATAATTTTCCATTTATTTCCAAGGCTAGTTTCTAATCTTGCAGAAAGTTATAAATGAACAGAATTTTACTGGCGTACTGAAAAATACCATTTGGATTTATTAATCTATTTATTTATTTATTCACGGAATGTTCATTATAGCATTGAACAAGTTAATATGAAATTGCGGTGATTCTCTAAGGTGGCTCACCCCATATAACTTTTTTGTTATTAGAGACAGAAAAACATTTTTTGACATATTTACTTGCTTTGTCGTACTTCCGGTTTGACCGGAAATGACCGTAACTTTCAATTTTTGAATGGGGCATCTTATATTTACTTATTTTTACTTATTTCGATCGCGAATGACATTCTAAATCCAACAATACTTCATTTGTTGATATTTGGCAAATAAAATCATTTTTATTACAATTTTTATTGTTTGATCTAGAATGCCATGAATCGTGTAAATCGCTTAATTCTTGATCAAGTAACATGGTACAACTACGACTGTGAGGCTTATGACTTCACAGTCGTTGGAAGAATTATTTCACAGTCGCAAATATGAATTTTTCTAGTCAACTTGATTTTTTCAAATGGAAAGGGGGTGGCTCGTCGGCTTTTTGTGAAAGATCATTTTCGTACGAATAATTTGATGCCACACACTTTCACTTCATTTTCTCTATTTTTCTGAATAATCGCAAAATTGTCCCAAATTAGTCCACTAAGGCTATAAATTTTCAAAATGGCCTCCTTGATCACGGCAAAGTTCAACTTTTTAAATTGTTGCGCGTATTACATTGATTAGCTGTTCCTCAGCCTTACTTTAAGCTCTAGTTCTTCACGACTAGCTGATGTTGTATTGTAAACCTGATTTTTAATTGTTCCCCAGAGAAAAGAATCTAGCGAAGTAAGATCTGGTGATTTAGAATATGAAAAAGAAATAATATATTTATGTAAAAATATCACAACTCGAGAATGTACCTTGCAGGCCACTGAATAGGTCTATGAGTGCCAATCCATTTTTCTGGGACAGTGTCATTCAGATGATCTCTCACGACTTGAGGATTGTGAGGTGGCGCTCCATCTTGTTGAAAATAGATATCAACTTGGTTAGCCAGTGACAAATCTTCAATAAAATCATCAATTTGATTCATAAAGAACAGTAGATATCTTTCCGCAGTCAGTTGTCCGTCGAAAGTTATTGGCCCCAAAAGTTTTTTTCCGATAATACCCATCCAGCAATTGAAACCAAATCGCTCTTGAAAATTTCCTTCTTCCATCAGATGTAAATTTGTTTGAAATCAGTACCTTTTATTATTCCTTTTGAACATACCCAAGTTGGTGAAACAGGTTTCATCTGAATGAATATTTATAAATGAAAACGTATATCTTCTCTGTATTTAGTCAAAAACCAGTTGCAATTCAGCAACATGTCAATTTTCTCGTTTCTAGTATAATTTGCCATATCTAATTATGAACTACACAACAAATAAATTTTTAAAAGTGACAGCCTATTCATTAGCCTCTTTGTTTAGGTAGTCCTAGCAACAGCTTCAATTGTTTGTCACGGATAACTAGAATAACAAGACTTAGTGCGTAAGTATACCGAATACGTATTTTTTGTTATTAGGTATGATCGCTTCTTGTAATTATTCAGAAAAATAGAAAAAATAAAGTGAAAGTGTGTGGCATCAAATTATTCGTACGAAAATGATCTTTCACACAAAGCCGACGAGCCACCCCCTTTCCATTTGAAAAAATCAAGTTAACTGGAAAAATTCATATTTTGCGACTGTGAAATAATTCTTAAACGACTGTGAAGTCATAAGCCTCACGGTCGTAGTTTTCCCATGTTACTTGATCAAGAATGAAGAGATTTATACGATCCATGCAATTCTAGATCAAAAAATAAAAGATGGAATAAAAATTATTTTATTTGTCAATCATTGACAAGTGAAATATTGTTGGATTTAGAATGTCATTCTCGATCGAAATAAGTAAAAATATATAGGATGTCCCATTTAAAAATCATAAGTTGGGGTCATTTCCGGTCAAACCAAAAGTACGGTAAAGCAAGTAAATATTACAAAAAATGTAAATTGAACTATGATACACAACCCCCAAATTTCGTTTTTGTATCTCCAATAATAAAAAAGATACCTATAGGGATGAGCCACCTTAGAGAATCACACGGTAAGTTAGTTTTACTGGAAAATGGGCTAAACCCCGAAACCGGTAGTAAGAATAAATAAACGTAGTGGAAATTAGTCAAAAAAGTGTTTTCATTCATCTTATTGAAGTGATCATGAATTTCCACAAAATGAATAGGTCATCAATAATACGGTATTATAATCATTAATTTTCGAAAATTTCGAATAAACAAGTCTAGTGAATTTGATCGCTGTGTAACTCATCGATGTCATTAAGGGAAATAATCTACAAAAAAACTGAAAAACTTGAAAAAATGCCACACTCATGTGGGGATGAAACCAAAATAACTCCCTGAAAGCTGTACCTATTCAAATGATTTCATATGTGCATATTGGCGATCAATTAAACACGGCCGGTACCAGTTCCTTGTGGAATACCAAAATTTCTTTCAAACAATTTTGGAATTGTTCACCGTATTCCACAAGGATGTGTCAGAAATTTCTTATTTTATAATAATCGTTTACAGAGCTCGAATATACCTGAGGCACCCATCGAAAAATTCCTCAGCATTCTGGAGTAGGCCCTGCGCGAGAAATGTCGATGAAATTCTCTCCGCAGCTGTCGGATAGTTTTAATTGATGGTGGCAAAAAGGCCTAGTCATGCACAGAAGGTTGAAGTTTCACACCTACCCATCGTAATCTAGCTTGCCGTGGTCGTACTATATATAACCTGTACCAGCATTCCGGTAATTATTTAGATTCGATGAGAGATAGCGGTCGGATGAAAATATAGAAAAAAATGAGACGTCGTGAAGAGCTCGGACAGAGATTGCATTGTGCGAAAATAATCGTTCTGAACGAATTCGTGAAGCGATATTTCGTATGGATTCGAGGATATGAGAATTTAGGTTAGATGGAATCAAAATATGCAAAGAATGATGTATTAGTGGAAGAGAAGTAAATATTTGATTTTTAGTATAAGATAAACAATCATATAAACTGTTATTAGTTTGGCCTATTCTTCGAAAATCTTGAAAAAAGTTGAGGTCCTCTCTAAAAAACAAAGAAACGGACAATTACCCAATACACGAGATATGTTAGAAATTTTCGGAAATTCAGGTTGAACAGGTAATAAAATCAAGTTGAATCTGACCCTCTTCCTTCTGTCGGAACATTGCACGATTTTCTAAATGCCGCCATGTTTCATCCAATATGGCGAACATTACAAAATGACGATTGATCATTTTCACAGTAACCCTCACTCTAATACATAAAAGTAAAACACTTCTTGAAACAAATGATAACTGCTATAATACTCAGCGAAGCAATCATATCAGATTACCAAGACCATCCAGTAATATAGATAGTTGGAGACTCAATAATATATAACGACATCAAAATGTATAATCACCTACCCACAGCCATAAATGACACTACATGTCTCAGGCGATTCAGAAGAAATACAAAAAAAATCCTCGTACAACAAGCTTGTAATTGAATTTTTAGTCTCGTCTGTAGATAGCAAAAGTTCTTCTTACTTGGAATTTGGTGCATAACCCTTAATTTTAAATTTTGATATATGCATTATTACTCATTTAATTATATACAAAATTTATTCTTGCTTTCTGTCTAAATAGCAACTTTTTCATTTTCAATTTTTGTCAATGTATAAAGGTATGTAATTTCTGTATTTACTATATTTTAGACATTTTTTATATATTTTTATCCTTCTTCAATTGTATCTTGTATGTGTTAAACCCATAAGCTCAAACTATTTATTATCTATGTAATTTTACCTAATCGTAGTTATACATGTATATAAGCTTTGTCTTTAAGAAACTCGTTCTTCCGACAATGAAGTATACTTTGATTGATTGATATGAGATGTGTACCGACTGAACACAATAAACAAAGTGACGTCACTCTAAATCCAATATGGTGGACTGCCTAAAATGGCTCCATACAAATTTCAAGACTTATGACTTGGAAAAACTTAGAGGTAGTTTGGTGGTAATGAACAGACTAATAAACATCCTTCTTTTATAACTAAAAAATGAATTAGTAAATATTGATTTATCTTTGCACCAGGAAACACGAAGATACTATACCTTCTTTCGGAATTTTTACTTTTGCTATCACAATAATGCTTAGCTCGCACACACAGATTTTAAACAAATTTTGAAAATTTTTCAACAACCTGAACTTCATTCACGGCTCATTCACAAGTATTGAAATAGACTGTGAGGAGTGCGTCAAAGAGTATGTTGGTCAGAATAAATAAGCTATCAAAACTCGTTGCAAAGAACACGCAACGCCTATATAACCCAGAGAATCCATAATGTCTTCAATAGGTCTTTCAAACGAATAAAAAATTTCGATGTTATGTCACACACACTTTGTTTCATTTACATTCAAAGATAGAAAGCGCTTCATGAAAGACCCTACATATAAAAAGCTCTAACTTGGTTAGCGAGACGCGACTACTAATTTCTGGTGTGGAAAAAGTGGTTTTCATTTTACACTATCCGTTCTAATTCTACAGAAGAATCTTCGATCAAGGGGGTTCTGGTGGTTTAAAGGACTTCAAACTACAGCGGCTGAAAATAACCCTGAAAATTTTCCTTCCCGCCTCTCAACTGCCCCTTCCTCTCCTTTCCTACCTACTCGCACATGGAGAATAACGTGTTTGTGATGGCAATCGAGAAAACTGGAAACACGTGTTTCCGATTGATACGTCTATTTTGAAAAGTCGCTGGCAGAGACAACGAACGTTTCACTCTCGTCGGCAAAGGAAGAAAAGAACAACAATATTGGCAATACTATTTTCCGTGGAGTCGGCAACAATACGGCCGTTCGGGCCTGCCGTTGACACGGCCCATTGTCGATGTCTTTTAGTCCGTATTTGCTCGAGTATCGATTGCTCTGACATCTCTATGGCCGGAGAGAAAACAAACGTTCTAATGTAGATTTATATTGAATTTGGAGCGGCGGAATTTTAAAAAGGAAACCTGTTGAGTCTTATTTTGTCTTATCAAAGTAATTGACAGGCTTTTGTTTCGATTTTCGAGCGAACGAGTGTCTTGCTAGAGCAGTATCGCTTTGACTGCTACGTTTGTGAATTTGGGTCGGAAAATGCAACACCTGTAATGAGTTTGGAGAAACGGAAGACGGATAATTTGGCCCATTTTTTGTAGGCACTTTGGACGATCGCTGAAATGTTAAATTTTGTTTCAAAGAACATATTACACCGGCAGCATGCTTAGAATAAATATAAACTCTTAGATTTCAATAAGGATGAGTGTACGAGTATATTACTACCTTTTTTTACTCTCATCTTTTTTGGTTTAATATGGAGAACGAGCAACTTTCCACGTCTTTAGTATTTGTATCTTCGGAAATATAAAAAAACAATTACAACAAATCCGTAATAGGCCTTTGTTTTATACTAACTACCGTACGTATCGAAGTATTTGTCGGGAAGATACCGCAATAGATGATCAGTATAATATAGATGAGGCTATAGATAAATCTGAGCAAAACTGGAATACTGAGAATGATCCTGAGGAAAACACAAACAGTTTTCAGAAATTCCAGTTCACTTCGAAACGATTTATGATAGTTATTGTATGATATCATATATGTCCAATATAGTAATACTATATAGAATTGAACTCTTCACTAATATATTCGACAATATTCTAAATTAATGTTCCTTTCATTATATCAGCTAAACTCAAACAACATTATTGAAAATTTCCATTGTGATACCAATTCTCAAAGATAGGGATCTTTAATAACCAAAATAATCGAGAATCTAATTTTGAGAAAGATTACTCATGTGATACTGAATTCATTTATTTTTGACCCAGTATGAAAAACCTTCATAAAATATATATTTTTAAAAAGGTGATTTGTATCTAAAAGTGAAGGTAAAACAAGCTAGTAGTGTCGTCAGTGAAATTTTTATGAAGTGGAAAATTTTGAATGCGATCAATGCGTTTCAAATACCTTATTTTCAGGGTCAAAAACAAACTCTACCTCTTAAGTGTCACAATTTCGAAAACACTATTAAAATTTTATAGACAAATACATCTATTCAAAATAATTTCTCCTCACTAGCATCATTATTAGATGGATAAGACCATTTCTTATGGCTATGTTGATATTTCTATATGCATTTAAATGAATCATTATTTCCTAGTACATATTTTTGTTATTGTCCCTGTTATTGCTTCCTGATTTACACCTAATATTTACCATTTTTATACCTGTAATTAAGTAAAAGTGCAAACATGGGACTGGTGTAACTATGTCCCTAAGTTTATTTTATGAATAAGCTTTGCAATTATTAACTGTATCGTCAGCAAATTTTAGTATATCAATGAAAACAACCCATTCACGTAAATATTGAAAAAAAGAAGTCCCAGAACTCTACCCTGAGGTACTTCATACTCGGTAGTGTTGGTATTGCCACGAGTATCGTTTATATCTTCACGAATTGATATCGATATTGGAGGTTAGATTGGAATAATTATAGGCTTTTATTTCTGTTCTAAAAATCTTCTATTGTTTGAAGCAGTTTTTATGATAACTCACCATATCGAAAGCTTTAGAAAGATCCACAAGAATACACAAGCATGGTTTACCTTCCTCCATGTTGGTAGATAGTTTTTGAATAAGTGCCAGTATGACATCTTCTGTTGGTTTTTTCTTTCTAAACTCGAATTGTTTTCCAGAAACTGGGTTGTACTTCACCAAATGAAGGCTGAAGCGGCTTAATAGAATATTTTCAAAGACCTTTGTCAAAAGAGTTATTGAAGATATTGGTCGGTATTTAGTCACTGCGTTTTCATCTATCGTTTTATAAACGGGCACCACCACACTTTTTTGAAGACTTGTGGCCGAATTCCTCGCCTCATGCATTTGTTGGTATATTCCAAGTGAACGATATTGTGCACACTTAAAGGTGTCGGCACTCTCAAAAGCCAAAAAAACAATTACATTAAAATGAACGGCCTGCCAACTAGTCCACGTGAACTCTAAAATTGGCGGTCCATACTGGATAATTGTTACTAACCGAGGTTTATGATTGGCTGAAGAGTCGTAAAATTAAATTTGAAGTCATGTTACGGTGACGAATTGAAATCAGAGAATGCGGGTATGGTTATCATCGTCGTGTCATCAATGTTTGGTTCAGGAACTGATCGCGATTAGAGTGTTGAAAGTCGATATCGGTGCAGTTATAATTACTCAAAATGTTTGTTGTCTGTTTAAATTGTGGCGTCCTTGAACAAATACTAATAGTAATAACGAGTGTGATTGGACACTTCCATATTAATGGTGGAAATAAATTCATTATTGATTTAAATGACGACAGTGATAGTGAAACAGAGATTATGGAAGAGAAATTATCAGAAGCTTTCGAAGATCAGAAATGATTTTATTAAATAACGAAATCAGTTATCGTTTACTTGAACTATATAGATGAGTATTTCAATGATATATTATGAAATATATTTTGACATCAGCTTTTATGCCATCTTCTCCGGGATATTTTCTTGATTTCATCAAGAAAAAATGAGTTGAGTAGATGCGACATAGTGAGGATCACACTTTATATTATTGGCCAATGACATACCAATGTTATGAAAGTTTTAATTTGTTACTCATAGCTGTTTGTTTTATCTGTTAACAAGTTCTCACTTGAATCATGACGAACAATCGTAATGTTATGAATGCTTCATCTTGAAATAATATTCGGATAGGTGATGGTGAGGTAAGTCAAATGTCTCATTCCGAAACTTCCAAGTCCACCCTTGAGGATGACAAGGTTCCATGTAAGTGAAATTTTTTACAGTATCTCTTTCATATATTATAATGTGTAGCTTTCCAATGAATTATATTTGATTAAATTCCAAAACAATTGTTTGGAGTACAAAGCGAACAGAGAAAAGTGTTTTTTTGTATAATTCAGTGTTCATATAGAAGTAGTTGTTTAGGAAGTACTTTTCCTATACTGTAATTCAATGTTTACATGAAAAAAGTTTTTTCGAGTGAACTTTCTCTTCCAGTTTATATCTGAAAGTAAATTCTTAGCATGATCTGCACATCTTTGTTAAGAGTTTATTTTTGACTAAATTACTTCCTTCGTTCCTTTGGAGGTGTTTCCACAATTTTTATGTAAAACGGTGGTGAAGTGAAAGGCAAAGTTTTTATTCTAAGAAATAGTAATAAGAAAAATAAAGCTAAAGTAACTTCGAACCCGAAACAAAAGTAGGTACCTATGTAACCCGTCTTGCACCAACTATCCAACATCAACAACAGCGGCGTAACGAAAACCCCACAAACTCCCATCAATCACCGTATCATTTCCAACAGCCGAGGAGAAAGCATCCGCTAACGACGCCGAAAGACGAATGCGCCCCGACGGTGGCCGTTGTTTTAGCTCATTGGGCGCCGGCCGGATGCCCGGCCACTGCTACAATCGATACCGGTCGTCGACCAATCGCGCTCCGCCAGAACTCTGCCTTCTTTTGTCTTTGCGAGAACAATGGAGGAGCGATCGGATCGTTTTATTTTTCTCCCACGTGTGTGCGTTCGTCAATTTTTATTTCGTGCGTTTGTTTATATCGGTACGCACACACACACAGACGTGTAAATGGCCCCAGAAGGTCTGCACGGGGCAGCCCGTCTTTCTCGCAATTAGTCGCGTTTAGTGTCGATGATCGATTACTTGCGGTTTTCTGGTGGGACACTAACCTCGATCGCGACACAAGGCTGACTTCGATAGAATTCCTCAGAGGCAGTCACTCTGAGAATTTCAGTTCGGTTACACAGTGAGCTCTTGAAATTTTGCTCATGATTTGATGTCCACAAAACCTTCGGATTTATGCCTACATCTTTCGTATTAACTATCATATAAGAGGAATGTCATGGATATGGATGAGAACATGCATGGACTTTTTTTGGGAAAGAAAGTTTTTGGCTTTCTACTACTCCATCTTGATACAAAAAATGTGGGAATCTTCGAAAGAAAGGAAGGAAGTAATCATTTTTTTGAAAAAATGAAATACCAATAAACATAGATGTGTAGATCATTCAAAGAAGTAACTTACAGACACAAAATAGAAGAAAAAGGCCTTCTGAAACAGCTACTTCCATATAGACATTGAA